>PVIR01003774.1:0-57116 GCA_004026965.1 Petromus typicus | reverse complement strand
TACATTGAGGTATGGAATTACCTGAGCATATGATGATTCTATTTTTAACTTTTTGAGAAACCAGCATAGAACTTTCCATAGTAACAGTAAAATTCTGGAGAAATAGACTAAAATTTAAATAATGAGGGAATGAGGTTGATCTGTACCTGTTACTCTGATTCAGAAAGGGTTTATTGGCTTAATTTCTGGATGATGGCCAGAAATTACATAGAACTTTAGTGAGGAGTGTTTCATACAATTAACTCAGGCTTAGGCCAAATTCTCTGACTCTGAACCAGATGATGGGCACCAGCTGGGTCTGTGGCGTGGAGAGGGGCCTTTCTCTCCAGGCTTCGTGGACAGCCTGTCCTCTGGGCCAGAGTACACACCACAAACACCTACACACACATACACATACGCATGGACACATGCACACACTGCAAGTTTAGAAAATATCAAATATCAATAAACGTTGACTTCTAAATAAAACTTCAAAAATATCTTGGATGAGCTCTACATAAAAGAGCCACTTCATTATGATCAAGAGCACAAGTCCTCCCTGGCCTCTTCCCCAGAATGGTGAACTGTTCAGCTTTAAAGTGTGAAAACCCTGGAAAAAGTCTCTTCTCCCACAGTTCTGTCATAATCCTCCACCTTCCTATTCTGCCACCTCATAGATTTTTAATAAGAAGAGATAACACCTATCTTTTGAAATTATAACAAAACAAAGAAATACAAAGGAAGATGATAGCATTCATTTTTGCTATTAATTTCAAGATAGTACTCATATTTATAGCATTCTTGCTTATGTTGACCTTTCCTAACTCTTTTTGCTGAGGCACCTTAGTTGAGCAAGGTTCTGTCTTAGTTTTTACTCTTATTAGTGGCTGTTTGCAATACATAACATTGCTACTGCTCATGTGAAGTTGATGTATGCACATATCACAGCTTCATTATTTTATAATCCCTTCCCTCTTCCCTCTATCTCTTGATCCCATTTCCATTTAAGATCTATCTCCCTACTTTATATTATCTCTCTTTTATTTTACACCTTATTCACATTTGTATTCCACATAAAAGAGAAAAACAGTGTGATATTTAAGTTTGTGCATCTGATTCATTTTGCTGACCATTATGATATCAAGGTATATCCATTTTCCTACCCGGTAAGTAAGTACAAACTTTATACTCTTGGGTATCTTCTCTTGTGAATCTGGCCTGACACCTGCCAACTTTTATCCCTGAATGTGGTGACAAAGGAGGAGATTTTCCATTCCAGCTCCATTTGTGAAATACACTCCCTACTTCTCCAGAACAATCAACTGAGGGGACACTAGCTCTTCTTCTAATGATGGAAGAAAATGGGAGACAATCCAGGGGAAGCCGTGGATTCCAGTCTGGTGTAAGGTGATGTGATCCTTGGCTGAGCATTTCTCCCTTGGGTACTAAACTCACCAGCAGATACTTGAGGAAAGTCATGAAAAAGGGTCCTTTTGGAGAACATGCCTTCTTCACTATGGATGACACTTGGTTCAGGACATCTTCCATATCCTGAAGGATAGCATCTCAGAATTATAAGTGGTTGTCTCCAATAGGACTGTTGCTCTAGCTGATTTTTAAATAAACCATTCAAACACTTTTTAAAGGAAGCTTCTTACTGAAAACTGAATATAATGTAAGATCAGTGAGACTCATGGGCAGTTTTCTTTACCTCAATTCTTTTTCTATAAAGTGACTTTAAAATAGGATAGAGATGCCTTATTCTCTAGAAATCATTAATTAGTAAATCCATGCAGGGTGAGGTTGGCCAAGGGATGGCAGATGAGAAAAAACAAACTCAAACTGCAAATTAATACACCTTTTGGAGGCAGTCCTGTCGCAGCCATTTCCACAATGGAAATAATTCCTTGAGTAAATCACATGGAACCCAGACTTCAGTGCTTCTATATCTGCCATTCATTGCCCAGTTCTCTTACTCTCTTGCCTTCATGTCTTTCATCTGTTAACAGAAGATGAGAATAGAATCTACTAGGATCAAATAAGACAATGCACAGAAAGCACTGAGAACAGCACCCAGCACTAGTGGATTTAGAAGTGCTAATGTTGGAAGACAGTTTTCTAAGAATCTTTCACATTTCTGCAGATCTTCATAGAAGCATCAACAGCTTCTGTACCAGATTCTCTTTTTGAAGATGTTTAAATAGCAAACAACCTTGGAAGACACACTATCTCCCTCTAGGGCAGAGGTCAGATTTGACTGATGTCCAGGATAATAAAGAGAATGTCTCTGTCTGGTGTTGCTTATAATCCATTATAAAACACTGAGGTTCCTAAACTTGAGCTCATCAGCTGTGACACAAACCCACCGCATGTGCAATAACCTCCTGGCCACTCTGCACTGTCCTTGGCCCTGGAGGTTAACAAAGCCAGTGTAACAGGGAGCAGCTGCTGTTCAGTGGCCCTCTTGTCTTTGTCTCTGATCTAGGAGTCTTGGGTCATCTGGTAGTATCCATGAAACTAACAAACTCCAGCTGGCTTTCAGATAAAGTCCTATATCAGACTTTTCAGAGTTCTACAGAACCAAAAGGGATGCAGCACGGGAGCTAGCAGAAAGGATCTCATCTAATTAAAAAGCCTCTGCAGAGTAAGAGAAACAACCAACAGAATGAGAAGAAAATCTACAAGTTGGGAAAAAGTGTCACCAGCTGTTTCTCAGACAGAGGACTACTATCTAGAATATATAAAGAACTTTTAAAAAACCTCAGCTCCTCCACATTTAAAGACTTAAAAAATGGGTATCTGAAATGCACAGACACTTTTCAGATGAAGAAGTAAAGGTAGCAAAGAAACATGAAAAAAACATTCCACATCCCTAGTCATTCGAGAGAAGCAGAAAAACACAACACTGAGGTTTCATCTCACTCCACAAAGAATGGCTACTATTAAGAAATCAACCAACAGCAAATGCTGCTGAGACTGTAGAGAGGAAAGACCCCTTCTCCACTGTTGGTGAGAATGTAGACGAGTGCAGCCACTGTGGAGATCAGTGTGGAGATTCCTCCAAAAGTTAGGGTTAGAGGAGCCTGCTATTTCCCTGCTAGATATATACATGAAAGAATTAAAAGATCCATACCACAGCAACATATGTGCTCCCATGTTTATACCAGCTCAGTTTGTAATAGTTAAATCTTGAAAACAGCCCAAATGCCCATCAATAGAAGACTGGGGAGAAAAGATGTGATTGTTTTCTTTTTTTAATAAAATAGAATATTACTCAGTCATAAATAATAATGAATTTGAGGCATTCATACTCAAGTGGATGTACCTTGAGGAACCACTCATAAATGAAATAAATAAGACACAGATATGTAAATACCATATCATTTTTCTAGTGTGAAAAACTAAAGGTATAAATGAGGTCCACAATGTATGGTAGATATAATAAAATAGGAAGAAAATGTTCAAGGGGAAAAGGGAAAGAGAAGTATAGGGAAAAATAAAGAAGAGAAAAAAAAAGTTATAATAAAAACAAACAATAGTAACAAAGCTTATGTACATAGGGGATTGGGCTGGTAGAGTGGGTGGGGAAAGAGAAAAAAATAAGAATCAAGGAATGTCATGTACAGGTACAAATTTTTAATGTTGAATGTGATCAAAATGTATATATAAAATGTACAATAAACTCAGGTGAAAAAAGAGCACCAAAAGGGGCAAAGCTAGTTACTGTGGCTGGAAAATAAGACTCAGGAAAGATTTCTAAAACAACCCTGATCCATCTTTGATGAGCGTAATCAAAGCTTCTACCCAAACCATCACAGATACCTTACCTAAGTCCTACTTGAACAGATCTCTCATTGTATTATACTATTGCTTCCCTTTGATGGAGTATTGTTGGAAAAATCCAGCTTCATGGCTAAATGAATCAATGACTTCTAGACAGCTCAGGTTGATGGCTATTTCAGTTCCCTGATTAGACATGTATTCACTGAGCAGCAAGCCAATATTTACTCTTTTAAAAAAATTATTTGCAACTTTCTTTTTCTCAAAAGACCAAATGACAAAGTAACTTGAACTATTGCCTTGAAAAAACAGAGGACTGATAAGGAAATTAATGCCCACTCTTACTAACCCCTCACCAAGAGGATACTGTGAGCCCCAGAGTCTGTACCTTCAGTCCCATGGAAAAGAAGAATTAAGGCAGATGGTATTAAGGTTGCTAGCCAGATAACCTTGTTTCTGTATGGGAAAACTGCCCAAGTAGGCCTAATACAACCAAAAGTCCTTCAGTGTACAAGAAGACAGAAAAGGAGAGGCGAAGATATTGCTGACTTTGAAGACAGAAGGGGATTATAAGCCAAGGGATGGAGAAAGTTTCTAGAAATTAGAAAAAGGCAAGAAACTTGATTTCCCTCCAGCCTTCAAATGAGGACACAGATCTGCCAGCACCTTGAATTTAGCCCAGTGAGTTCTAGGTGAACTTCTGACCTATAAAGCTATAAGATAATAAATGGATATTGTTTTAACCTGCAAATTTATGGTAATTTAATACAGTGGTCCTAGCATACTACTACAAGAGCTTTCCTGTGCTCTGGGATAGCTGGTACTGGAGTAGAAACCAATACACATGCCAGGACAGAGCAACCAATATAGGTGTGATACCTCCAGACTCCTTCCAGATTTGGTCCCCTTCTTAGTGGATTCTACCTGGTAGCTTTCCCTTTACCCAAGACCTAGTGAAACCTGACAACTCAGCAACAGCAGTATGACCTCTGAGTCATTGGATTCCAGACCAATGCCTGTTAGTATAAAGTATTCATATTGTTTCCCATTGTAAACTATCAGTTAATGTAAACTAAACAGTTTATGTGTGTGTGTGTGTGTGTGTGTGTGTGTGTGTGTGTGTGTGTGGTGCAGTCATAGAGGCTACTCTGATTTAAATGAAAAAGAAATCTATGGGGCCACCTACTTCATGGGGCTATTCTGACAATTACATGACAGTCTGGATTAGAGAAGAAAATGTCAGGGAGGTGGGGAGAACCTGTAGACATGTTGTGCTTGCTACCCTCTTCATCAAGAGCTCACTTAGAGCAGCCTGGTGGACTAAAGCTCAGAGTTCACCTTTCCCAAGGCTCAAATGGCTCCTTCTCCGTGCCTGCTCTCTCCTCATTCTCTGCCCCACTGTACCCTTTATGGAACCACACAGAGCATCTCCCTAGTGAGACCAAGAGACCCAGACAGGCTGGGCAAAGGCTCAAGGACAAGAATGACCTGCAGTGAAGCTGTCAGTGAATCTAAACATCACCAAGGGAAACTGAGGCCAGAGTGGAAATACACTCAGAAGTCCCAGATTTACTACACCTGTGCAGTTTCTTCAAACCCACCGTTCAGTCAGTTGTTGAGTATTTCCATAAGCCAGCTTTGTAAAGAACTCTACAGATCATCTCATTTAAGGATCCATCAACTCTGAGACATTACACCTGAATTGGAGATGAGAACAAGTTCCAGAAAGATGATATCTTTCCCAGGATCATACAATGATGTTAGAGCTGGGATTAGACTACACTCCTCATCAATCTAGTCTGGATGCCTCATGCACCTGGAGGCTATTTCTTTGCCTAGGCTGTGCTTTCCTCAAATATTCCCCTCTCTCCTGGGCTGGAGCACTCCTCACCAGGTGTCAGTCCTCCAGCACAGCAGAGACGTTTGCAGGCTCTTGTTAATTACAAGGTACTTAACATCTAGGAGTCACTAATGCACCTGAAGTGGCTTTAGCAAATAAAGTACTAACCTCCTAGCAGGACCAGCTTCCCCACGTGGCTCCCGTCTCCTCAATTTCCATCTCACTGACTTCTAAGCAAGTCACTTCTTTCTTATCCTTGCCCTTTCTGTCCACGGAGACCGCAGAAGAAAAACCACATCCTTTCTGCACTCTGGCTTTCATCTGCTTTGCCTAAGGCAGTCCTGCACCGTCAAGGGCTAATTCCACGTTTTATAAATTCCTCCATGTAAACTGGCCCCAGCTTTATGCTGACCTTGGCTTTGTGAAACTCTGTGCTGCCTGCCCAGTGTGCTGGCTTCAGGTGCACAGCAGCCTTTCTAGTATTCTCTTCGGCCTCCCCATGGTATGACCCTAGGGTGGTAGAAGAGCTTCTATGAGCTCAAGGGTCTCACCTCCAGTAACCTCAGCTTGGAAAGCTCCTTACTGTCCATTGGGTTCCTTTAGTTTTCATCTGTTCTCTGAAATCCTGGGTACAGAGCTTAGGAGCAGTCCCAGAAAGCATTCTGGGTTCCTTTAGTCCTCATCTCTTCTCTGAAATCCTGGGTACTGTGCTTAGGAGCAGTCCCAGAAAGCATTCTGTCCTCTCCATCCACCACTATCATGTGCAGGTGGTGTGAAAATCCTCCCAAGGACCCCAGGAAGAAGCTAAAAGCATTGGCTCCAAAGCTTCTGACAGCCTGGATCCCCTCACATCTTCAGCATCTGCACAAATCTAGGAGGTGGGCATCACAACCCTTAAATAAAACACTTCTATTATTTTTCTTTCTTTTTTGTAGTGAAATTTACATAGCATAATGGTAGCCACTATAAGGTGAACAACTTCAGTGACATTTAACACATCTACAGTGTTGTGCCATATCACTGTTATCTAATTCCAAAACATTTCCATAACCCCCCGTACCCATCAAGGAATAACTTATCACTGTCCCCCTCCTCCAACCTCTGGAACCACTAATCTACTTTCTGTCTCTATGAATTTACTTAGTCTGGAGTATATATAAATGAATATAGTGAGCATGAATATCATCATCGTTCTCATTTGACATCTGAGGAACCTGAATTTATATTAATATAAAATGGTTGAACTCCAGGACCTTTTGTGTCTGGATGCTTTCGTTAAGCACAGGGCTTTCAAGGTTCATCCACTTGTGCAGCAATGTACAAAGTGAGACGATGGACAAAAGTTGGGGAAGAAATGCACATGTTTATTCACAGATGGCTAGAAACACAAAATGTGACATATACGTATTTTATTAATGGAATGACTCCAGCCATAGAAAATACATTTTCAAAGACATAAAAAGTGCTGTCATAGTTGCCAGGCACTGGAAAAAGACAGGGAATGAAAGTTAGTGCTTAATAGATACACACTTTAGTTTAGGATGATGACAAATTCAAGAGATGGACAGTGATGATGACTGCGCAAAACTGAATGTACTTGATACCACTGAGCTCTACAGTAGAAATGGTTAAAGCGGTCAATTTTCTTACGCGTACTTTATCACAATTTAAAAAACAAAGATAATACTGCCTTCTTTACATTACCACGAGTTGAAGAGCAGTGCACATTCAAGGCATGCAGCCTCTAACACGATACAAAGCATATGATCTTGAAAACTAACCTTGCATCTCCCTGCACCTCCGAACAACTTTCTTCAAAATAACTTCAGAGACAACCTGTAGGAGAATTTTGTGTATTCACCTAATCAGATGTGCTTACAAAAATACTGACATTGCCCTCACTGTTCTATAAAATGTATACAAAAGACCTCAGACATCCTCCTCCTCTTCACCTAACATTAGAGGAAGCTGAGCTAGTGAAACTTCCAGGGTTTCAGTTCTACATCAAGATGAAGAGTCAAGGAGATAGAGGATGGGCGTGACATGTGACTGGATGTAATGAAACTGAACTAGCTTAGATGATAAATGGTATCTATTGTGTATTTTCCTGCAACTAAAGCAAATAGGGGGAAAGACACATGAGGAAACTCAGTGAGGTCCCACTGTTGTCAGATGACAGATATAGACACTAAAACACTGGGGACGAGGGGCAGTCTCTGGATGGGATGGGCAGCCAGCTGAGAGAATCAATTTAGAAAGAGAAAAAAGGTTTATTTTGGCTCACAGTTTGGAGGTTTCAGTCCATGGTCAAATGGCTGCATTGTTTTGGGGTTTAGGGGGACACATGGTATCAGACAAGAGTGCAGGTGGGGAAAGCTGCTTATCCCATGGCTGATGTGAACCCTGAAGAGAAAAAGAGTAAGAGCCTGAGGTCCTAACATCCTTCTAGGCACCTTCTAGTGACAACTTCCTCCCATCTGGTCCCACCACCTCCAGTCCTCCCAGAGCTGCCTCAGCTACTGACATGATAACTCTTAGGAGACATTTACACAAACTACAGCCAGACTGAGGAGGGAGAGCACTGGACTGAACATCCCCATAATGGCCCGTGTTCCAGGCTCTGTACAATCCCAGAAAAGTCTTTTTTTTGTTCACTGGTTCTTTAGAAAACAAGCAAAGAGAAAAGATTTTCTGCCTGTGAGTGTGTCTGTGGCTGCACCTCACTAACGATGCCAAGCACAGCCTCACACAGGGGAAGAGCAAACTTTCCATTCCTGGCTCAGCATCAGACAGAAATGATGAGCTTCTAATTCAAGGAGAGGTGCCAAGCACCAAGAGGCACCCCAGATAGTTGCCACCTGCAGAGATAATAATGGTTTGTGATTCTGATCTCACTGGAAGGTTAGCTGGGTCAAAGCGACAACTTCAGTGTTTGCTTAAATCTCTGTCCAAGAATCTCTCAACCTGCTGCTCAAAGATAATGAGTTCTGAGCCACACCAGAGTCAGACACTTGGTGAGTTGGACACAACATGCTCTTTGATGAGAAATCCATGCATATTAATCATGACAAGAGAAAAGGAACAGAAAGCCACCATCGTCTACTCAGTAAACACTTATAGAGTATCATGATGGGCTGAATACTGGGTACTGGATATAAGTTTCAGACAGATAGATGAGATTAGCTCCTTTCTCAGGTGCTGCATGCTAGTGGGGGATCTTGCCAACCCCAGATGGGGGACTGAGGAGGAAAGTAAAACAAGCCAAGAAGAGTAGTGGAAGTGCTTCTTCAATGAGGTTCTAGGAAGTGATGTTTAAATCAAATCTCAAATGACAAGCAAAAACAGCCATGCACCTAACTGTAGAATGAGGTTTGGTGCACAGGAAGAACTAAGCACAGGCTCCAGATGGGAAATAACCATGTCAGCATCTTCCCCTGACTATAAAGAACAGAGGAGTCCAGAGAACATCAGAGACCTTGTGCTGAGGGTTTGTGGCTTGGGACCAGTGAAGCCATTGCTTTAGCATCTCAGGATCTTTAGAGAAAACTGCATTTCAAATATCCCTTGAACACAGAGGACCTAGCTACAGGGAAGATGGGTCAGAAGGGAAGCAGCCTCATCAGGCAGAAGCTGAGCCCTGGGACCTTCTGGACCAATGTTAGCAAGGTAATAACCCCTTTCCCAGACTGTAGGAACTGTGTGAATAAGGATGCAGTGTCATTCACACTGCATGCCCGTACTCTCACGAGTGCCTAGTGTGGGAGGAGAAACTCTAGAGCCTTCCTTGTGCTGCTTAAGGGACACAAGCAGCACAGTTTGGAGACCAGAGCCGCTGACCATAACTATTTACAATAAGCTCAGGGCTTGTCTCTCACTTGAGTTTTATCTGACATCTGTCCACAGGGCCCCTACTAGGTAGAGACTTAGGAATGACCTGTCTTCACCTCCCAGCGAGCTACCTGCCTCTCTCATTCACTTCTCTCTTGCCTGCCAGCCTACTGTTGCTGAGCACCAAGCTCAGTCTTACCACAGAGCAGTTGAGCAAGCCGCCCTCATGCCCAGAATGCTCCTTCTCCTCTTCCTCTTTCACATCTGGATCCCATCATTCAGACCTGCGACCAAAGACCTCCTCTTTAGAGACCTCCCTGATCTCTCCCATCGGTCACCCTCAGCCTGCTCTGACCTCAGCGAACATCCTACTGCTTCCTTCACAGTACTGTACTTGCTGCTGTTGTCTCACTTAATTGGTTGTATTCTGTATCCCCGGAGAACTGTCAGCACCATTTTAACGAGGGCCTTGTCTAGGATGTGGCTCTGAGAGTCCATGCAAATCTAAAATAGCTTGGCACATGGATGAGCAGGCAGAAGTTTGGTTACTAGAAGTTTAAGGTTTGAGAAGGAGAGGAGGAGAAAGAAAAGTATAGAGAGAAACAAAGACAGAGAGAATGATAAAAGATAGGAAAAACAGTGAAAGAAGGAGAGATTTGATCTTTAGGGATCTCACAGACTGTCATGGGAACAGACCTACAAACAAAAAATCACATTAAAGTATAATATGTACAATAAAGTAAAATATGTGCTAAGTTACAAAAAGTGGGCAGCAGAATAATTATGTCTGAGGTGATTAAAGGAGTCCTTTAAAGAGGCAGCATCACAAAGGTGGGCTTTGAAGGGTGAGTAGGAGTTCTCCACGGAAACCTAGTGGGATGTTGTTTCTAGGGAGAGGTGACTCCATTTGGGAAAGCAAGAGGGAATAAACATTGCAGAATTGCAGACAAGTTCATCTAAGTTCTCACTGACATAAAGTAGAGTTGAAGAGAACAGATGGAGAATGTAGTGGCCAAGAATAGCAGGGCCACATGGAAAGGGCTTGCGTTCTCAAGGCCTTTGCCTTGATCCTGCAAATGATCAGTGAGCCACCAACAACAAGATTTCATGTGTGGGACAGACTTGGGATCTGATTTTAGTGGGAAAAAATGGCTCTAGCTGCACAGAAAAATGTTCTGTGGCAGTGACACCCTTACCAGGGAAGCTAATCAAGTGATGATCAAGGCAGGAAATGATGTCTTTGCTTATTGTAATGGACAGAAAAAGAAAATTCCAGAGATGCTTGGGAATTAAGGGACAAGGCTTGCTGACCCAAAATGAAGAATGAGGAAGAAGAGAGACGTTGGAAGAGTCCCATGTTTCTGGCCAAGGGACCAGCAGGGTCTCTTATGAGTTGAGAACTAGAGGAAGGAACAATTTGGGTGAAGGCGAGTTTGAGGGTCTGTGGCACATCCTGAGAGGATCTACATCTAGGAACTGACAGGCACAGAGCAGAAGCACTCCATTCTGTAGCCTAGCTCTCTGAACAGGAAGAGCCGAAGTAAATAGTCTGGACTGAAAGCTGACACGGTACACTAAGGAAATAATAATTGGTTCTACTCTAGCAGGAAGGTCACAGGAGCTCCTCTCCCGCTCTGCTGTCACATTTCCAATCCCGCAGGATTGCATGCCCCATAATTCCATATTCCTTAATCTGCGCAGAATTAGAGCTGGTGAATAGTCTTTTCCGCCTCTTTCTTCCTTCGCAGGGAATGTTCCTCATGACAAAGTACTCAGAACTCCTGGAGACAGTCCTGGTGCAAGGAAGGGCTATCATCTTCCCCAACCTGAATCTCTTCTTTCTGTTCTCAGAGATGGAAGGCTCAAGTCCTAATGAGGGTCATAGCTAGCCACAGTCAGCCAGTGTGTCCAGCTTTGTCTTTGTCTTCATGTCTTACACACAGACAGTTTCTGAGCTTCTGAGTGTCCCAGCACAAGTTTTCATTTCCATGAGAAACAAAAGTCAACCAAACACCAGCTTTCTTTCTCTTTTTCACTCTGAGTAACCTCACTCTATTCTGACTGCACACATGCAATAGCCACTCAAATCCAACCCTCACTAGTTTAAATACTAACAACTTTAAAAACTTTTCTCCAGTGTCACAAGCTCCAGGAAGTCTTCCACAATGTTCCAGGTTTGAATCTCTGATGACACTGTAGCCTTATGGCCAGAAGAGTGATCACCTCTCCTCCTCACCCCCAGGACCCAAGAATGGTGTCTGACTCTTGGATATGAGATTAGAACCACTGCAGACCTCAGGACAAGGCAGAGTTCAGAGCAGCTTTCAGTTTGCAGTTCTGCGATGGAAACCTGGGCTTTGCCCTTGTTGGGCAAGTGCTCTACTACCAAGCTACATCCCTGGGGCACAGCAGACTTTAATAAAGGTCCAACAGCCAACTGACCAAATCTGGGAGAGCAGAGGGATTTATGAGCCCTGTAAGCTCCTTCTTATAGTTAACAGTTCTTATAAATCATATAACATTTTATGTATCATATAAATTATGCTTTTATGAAGCATGCAAATCACCTGCACACTGCCACTTGTGGATGTAGGCAAACCCCAAAGAGACCTCAGTTATTCTAAAATAGACAAGCTTTTCCCACTGCCTGGACTCCAGACTCTCACTCTGCTCAGGGAGCAGCTCACTATTTTCCAGACAGAGAGAAAAGAAGCATTATGAACCTTAGTTCATTTACATAGTAAAGCATTGCACATGTAAGAGAGTTTCCAGGGTTAAAATTCCAAGTCTCTTCCAAATTGCCTGAGACAGAAACCAAGACATGTCAACTCTCTGTCCCTAACTTTATCTCTTGCAAAATGGAGACAGTAACACCTCACTTTCAGATCTGCTATAGAGATTGAAGAAATTGTTTTGCCCATTATAAAGTGCTATATACATTTTATTATCATTATTTCATTGATTCCCAACTGTCTCCAGGGAAGTTAAACAGGAATTTGGGTTGGCATTTTGCAGAGTCAATAAATCACTGAATGACTTTGGAGGAGTCCCTTCCCTTGAAGCAACAGAAAGGGCAAAGGAAAAACCCGGACTCTGGGCAGACTGTGTCCTGGGTGTGTTGACTTGGGCAGCATCCCGATCTTCTCAAGACTCTGTGTCACCCACCACAGAGTGAGGACAAATAAGTGGTTACTGATAAGGTTTAAATAAGAAATAGTGGTATAGGGAAATACTTGGATTATTTCTGACCTGCAGAATACATCCAGACACTTGTTTCCCTTTCTCTTCCAATTATAGGTTTCCATTTCTATTAGTACACAAAAAAGATTTGATGAGCTAATTACGAAGATGGGGCCATCACCAGGATGTGAGTTTTAAATAAGGCAACAGATGGGAGAATGACTTTTAACTGGGAAGAGCTGTGTGTGTCCCCAACAAAGACTATTCAGAACACTCTGATCACCTGTCTTCACTGGGCCAGGAAGTGAAAGGGGATGACTCACATGGAGTCAAGCAGCGATGAGAGGAACAACTTGCAGACCCCACCTGAGCCGAGGCACGCTGATTCTACCTGTCTCTGGGCAAGACACACAGCATCTCTACATGAATTCTCATAAAAAAGACAGTTCTTGATCTAAGAAGAGATACCAAAGTTGAGTGCAACACAATCAGCCAGTTCTCTTCAAGAGTGCCTGTGCAGGACAAAGCACTGTCCCAAGGGAAGGAGACCAAAGGGATAAGGCAACTAAATACAATGTGAATCCCTAGTAGACAATTTGCAAAATTTGAGTAAAGCCTTCAGATTTGTTAATAGCATCATACCAACTCTGATTTCCTGAGTTTGGTCAAATAATACCAAGGCAGTGGAAGATATCCATAATTTTGGAAAGCTGGGTGAAAGTCTAAGGGAAGCTGGTACTACCTTTGCACTTTCCTGTAATTTTATAATGATTATGAATTTAGAAATTGTTCTACACCTTTTTTGTGAAAATGAGGTGGTTTCAAACAGATGGAAACCGCTCATGCATGCTTCCCAGCATCAATAGTCAACAAGCCCAGCACTCTCTGTAAAACTCTGTGAGATTCTGGGGCCATGTCCTGGTCTTAAAAAAAAGGGAAGTTCCAGCTTTCTCCCCATGTCAGTATCTAACCATCCCAAGCACCAGAACTAGGTTAATTTCCCAGGCCATGAATATGGAGCCAGAAAATAGAAAGTCAGGTCTAGTATGACTGCCTTTCTAACCCTCCATATCCACACTGGCATGAGACTCTAGACATAAGTAAGATAAGAGACAAGGGACATTCTCTAGCTCAAGGTCTAGTTTCACGCTCTTCTCAGCTCAAATGAGAGATACTCCACCTTATTGGTCTATTCCACCTCTCTCTACGTAACCCTGACCCCTCCAAACTCTGGAGTTCAATATAATTCAGAAAGCATCCTCTACACTGTCATTACAAAGACTTTCTTGTGTCAACAAAAAAACATCTTTTGGACCCTTGGAAAATTGTTATCAACCTTTCAGAATCATTTCTCTGAAAAATACATACTTCTACAAAACATTTTTATTGACCTTTGAAAAGTAGATATATACTTTATCCATCACAACAAAATGTTCACATCTGTGCGACAATGTGATGTATTTATGTCTACATAGAAATGGGCCCACAGAGGAACCTGGGGAGAAAAATATTGTCACTCAACAAGATGCCACTAACAGTACTCTTCACATCTCCAGACCCTCAGCATCCACAGTACCCTTGGAACTCCAGGTCCTCAGAGCTGCAAGAGCTTCAGGATTTGCAAGCCCAGCACAAGCTGAGCCACAGCAGAGTTTGGGGCAATGGAAATTCTTACCTCTACATACACTCACTAAAATGTCCTCCCATATTTCCAGTCAGATGGATAAAATTACTGATAGCTGTAAAATAAATAGCATAAGTATGTACAAGGCTCTACACTGCCCAGTGTGTTTTTGCCAACTTCAAACTTCCAGAACCCACCAGAGAGGTAAACTACCACCACTGGGCAGGTCAGTTCCAGAACTGACTGTTCTTCTCACCGAATAAACAACAGACTGGCTTTATTTAAAGCTTTGATATTTTGTATGTTGTGAATGTTTAATTTTTATTTTTAAGTATTACTGTAATTCTCTTGATCATTTTGCTTTGGGTGGTAGTCCCTTAAATTTTGCACCTCATGTGAGTGCCCGACTCTCTTTACCCTCAGTACACCCCTGCTCTCCTTCCCACCTCCGTCCCCACACTCTTGTTCCATCTCCTCTTTTGCTTTTTCTTCCACAGCGACAGATTTGTCAATGGGTGGAGACAGAGAAGGCTCAGCACTGACTTCCTCCTTCATCTCCTTCCTCAGACTCCACAAAGGACCTTTTCCAGGAGGTATATAGGCTTTGGTGTTTCACTTCCGGTCCAGGATCCCACACCAATACGGAGGCCATATGGTCGCCTTTCATCCCAGGCAATAATACTTTGGAGCTTCTCCACATCTTTAAGGAAGAGCAGCATTTCTTGCTTCTGGAGCATTTCTGGAGAGAACTGAGGTCTTGCTTTCTGGGAAAAAAAGTATAAAAAACTTGCCTATTCATGCCAAGCACTTTGTCACACTCAGGGGGAAATTGAGGCCCAGAGAGAGGCAGGAGCCTGTCCAAAGCCACAGAGAATGAGAAGAAAAGTCAGGGCTCAAAGAGCACAGGATACTACGGCATGACCACAGATGGCTATGACCCCACAGCCTTGTTAGGACAACATTCCAGGGCGGGTCACCCTTCATCACCCACCTTATCCCATGGTTGGCTT
The DNA here is from genome assembly GCA_004026965.1 of Petromus typicus. Classification (NCBI taxonomy): domain Eukaryota; kingdom Metazoa; phylum Chordata; class Mammalia; order Rodentia; family Petromuridae; genus Petromus; species Petromus typicus. The sequence goes on along the minus strand of PVIR01003774.1, from coordinate 41,875 downwards.
TCCTCTTTCTTGTAGAAGTCTTATATGGAGATGGAACCCTGGACACCATGTCAAACAGACCCGAATCCTGACTCCATCGCTTAACAGGGTGCAGCTTCAGGGAGTAGGAAAGCTTCAGCAGGGGCAGAGCTTCTCTGTAAAGTGACGTGGGGTTCTAGTGGTCATAGAAGTAAGTGAGTATGACAGGCCTGGATGGGAGGCAGGGCTCCCCACCACGGCTGTGTGGTAGAAGCAGATCGTCTGATCTCTTCCTCCATCTTCCTTCACAAACATCATTTGACCTAGAGTAAGAAATCATTCCTATATAACACTGTCCCTTAATCATATTTCTATATTAATCACCTTTTATGGCTACAGATAATTCTCATCGGTGTAAAAATTTGTACAATAGCTAAATATATATATACATTATATTAAGTAAAGATATATGTAATGACTAAATATATCAAGATATATATTACTGGCTATTATAATCAGGCACTACAGAATGATGTTTTAGTCAATGACAGACCACATATCCAACGGTGGCCCTGAGAGATGTTAACAGAGCAGAAAAATTCTTATCACCTAGTGATGTCACCACCATCATAGCATCACAGCCATTGTAACACATCACATACTTGGGCTGATGCTGGTGTCAGTGAACCTGTAGCACTGCCACTTGCATAAAACAATAGTACATAAAATTATGCATAGTAATTAGTACTGATAATGCTACTAAATGACTACGTTGCTGATTTATTTATTTACTCTGTGGTCCCTTCATCAATATTTTAGAGTGTGCGCCTTCACTTGCATAAGAAGTGGTTTAATGTAAAATGGTCTTCTGTGTTAGGCCAAGCAGCAGGATGGCCTTCCATCTGCTTCCAGATGCAACAGGAAGAAACAGACCCCCCTACCCAGCCTAGGTTCAAGTGAACACATTTTATGATCTTTGTACAATGACAAAATCACCCAGTGACACGTTATTCAGAACATATCCCTAGAATCAAACAATGCATGACTATATTTTTTGTTCCACAGTGTTTACCCTTCCATGGCTGAGGCACACTTTTTTTTTGAAGACAGGGTCTCACTTTGTAGTTCAGGCTGGCCCTGAGCTCAGCCTCAAAATCACATCACAGCAATCCTCCTGCCTCTGCCTCCCGAGTGCTGGGATGACAGGCTGAGCCACCATGCCTGTCACTGTGGTAGGTGGTACTGATTGCTGCTGAACATGAATCTCCACCCCCAGTATTGTATGTGGTTACGGAATCAACCCAGGCCCTTGTGCTTGCAAGATGGGCACCAGAACCACTGAGCTAAATCCCTGGCCCCTGGCGAGGCCTTCTTTGGGGCCTGATGTTTTGGGGACATGATGTTTTCCACAGCTGTGCAATCTCTGGCCTCGGGGCTTTGTATCCTACCTTCATTGTTCTCAGTTTTGTCGTGATCAGCCTTTGTCTCAGTTCTCTGGATCTCTGCTTCTCAGCCATGCCCAAGTTGAATCTGTCAGAGTGTGTGTCATGATTTCTGTTTCTGAAATTAGGGCTTTATGATATAAATAAAACTTCCAATGACAGTACCCAAATGTCCTTTTTCCTTTTGGTAATTTCCTTTGGATAAGTTCCCAGGAGTAGAATCACTCCACCAAAGGCTGTCTCTTAATGACTCTTGATACGTATTAACAAATTGGTTTCCAAAAGGGCTGCACCCAATTTGCACACTGCCACGGGCCATGTGTGGGTGCCATGGTTAGACCATGGCTTTGTCAGCCCTGGTGTGATGATTATATTTCTTAATTTGTGCTAATTTAATAGGTGTAAAATTGCATCTCATTTTAATTTGCATTTCTTTGATAGTTGTGAAGGTTGAGCACTTTCCCTAATAAAAATACACTTGGATGGCTTCATTCATTTATTCATTCTTTTAAAGCATCCCCCATTAACCCTGTACTGTACATAAGACTGTTAAGTGTGAAGGACTCTTAAAATAAGGAGCCTATTGCTGAGGGTCTTTGTCCAGGGAGGAAAGCCAGCAGGTAAGCCAGGAGTGCCACAGCAGCACAGCAGATTCTGTGCTGGAGAGGCCCCAGGGACTGTGCAGAGGAGGGCCAGGAGAGGTGACCCAGATGTGTACCCCTGACCTAGACTTGGGGATATAAAAGGGAGCTTCCGCTGTTCTGGAGCAGCCTTTTATAACCAAAACCAGCAAAGACTTTAACTACTTCTATTTATCTTTTTGTTTTCTATGTCATGTGATGTCTCAGTATGTGCCCATCTCTCTCTCTCTCTCCCTCTCTTTCTCTCCCCGTGTGTGTGTGTGTGTGTGTGTGTGTGTGTGTGTGTGTGTGTGTGTGTGTGTGTGTGTGACTGACTGGGGTCTATGGGCATCTGTTATATGATGGACAAGCTTATTAAACATATGCTCTGTCTTTGGCTGTGTACCTGGCTGGCTTCGTGCTTTAGTTGTATCAAACAAGTGTGTGTTTACTTTACTATATCCACCCTGTGTTGGGACACTGTACTGTGGGTTCTGCAGTTCTGTGTCAGGGACATGAGACCAAGTGGGCTGGGGCCCCTGTAGGAGTGTGTATGATGACTTCATGGGGTTTTGCTCATGGACATATCCAGCAAAACAGAAGCCTTCTAGCCACTGGCTTTCTTTCAGCAAACCTTAGCTCCAATCTCTTCCTCTATCTTCCGTGGAAAGGAGGGGACCATCTTCTCTGGTTGAGCTCTGCCATCTTAGACAGAGTTAGCATCAATTTGGAGTTTTCAGTCTCCTCTTTCCTCTAAAATCCTGAGACACTCAGTGCCATGTTCTTTAAGTCTTCCCTGAGATCTGGAATTCCCACCATGGGTGGCTCAAAAGGAAGTTGTTTTCAGTCTTGAATCTTTGCAAGGCTTAAGAAAGCTCACAAAATGACCACCAGTCAGCAAAGGCCCCCAAACAGGGATCCTTTCTGCCACTGTCCCTCTTGAGTCTCAGAGCCCATGGGAGAGACGTCATCAGTTCCTCTGCGAAGGTATTGCCAACCTGGGCCCCAGGTTATCTGTGAAATGAAGCCATTGACCCTAATTCCCCCTGATAAGGAATGGAAATGACGCCCCTGCTTTGACAAAGGGCCAGGTGTCCAGCAGTCGCTTGTTTTAAAGACCTCATGAAATGCCTACATATTATCATATTTTGCTCCCTGAAATAAATCACCAGGACAAGGCTTCACTCTGCCTTCCTAAAGTAACACCACTCAGATGTAAACACTGCAAATAACTGTTTTCAAGTTTAGTGAGATATAACTCAAGTGCCATACAATGCACACATTTAAAATGCACATAGTTTAGTGGTTTTAATATAGCCATGGAATTGTACAATCATTGCAACAATCTACTTTTAGAATATTTTCATCGCCCTAGAAAGAAACCTTATAATTCAAAGCATCACTCGCTATTCTTCCCCTTTATCCAACCCTGGTGTTCAGCAGCTCCAGTCTAGTTTTTGCCTCTGTGAACTTCCTTAATCTGTATATTTCATGTAAACAGGGTTATATAACATACAGTCATTAGTGGTTTGATTTTTGACTTAGCATTATGTTTCCAAAGTTCATCCAAGCTGTATCACACATCAGGACTTTAGTAACCCTGTACACATCTATTCTGCAGGCTATAGTCTGTTGTCCTCTTTTTGTTTTCAGTGATTATCACAAAAAGTATTTAAAAATAAAGTACTATTTCTTATAAGTAACAGCTACCATATATATTTTATATACAGCTCAAAACAATTCTCCTTCACTGAAATGAGCTTAGACAAGCCAAAATGTTGGACATATCTCACAGGGATACAACAGATTTAATTCATAGATTAAGCAATTGATGGGCATTTCAGTCATTTCTTCTGTTGGCTATTGTCAACAATGATGCCCAGAGAATTCACATACAAGGTTTTGGACCTATGTATATTTTTATTTTGCTTGAGTGCACACCTATGAATGAAGTTACTGGTTATATGACAACCTTGTGTTAGTTGTTTTCAAGAACTGCAAACTTGTTTTCCAAAGAGGCTGCACCATTTTGCCTTCTTACCAGCAACAAATGAGGGTCCAATTTCTCTGTATCTTCTTCAGCATCTGTCTTCCTCCTCAGCCCCTCCCCTTTTTTTTTTGCTTTTAGAAAATAGCCATACCAATGAATACAAGGCTGTATCTTTAATAGTCTTGACTTGAAGTTTCCTAAGACTAATTTGTAACAATTTTATATGTATTGTGTCTTAATTTTTATGCATGTTTCATGCATGTGAAGCTTAGTCATTTTTTTCCAAATATGTATACACATAATTTAGTATCTGCAACTTACTTTTCCCCATAGAATGTCCTAGAAATTGATATGGCTTGAATGTATCCTCTCTTGTATTAGAAACTAAATCCCCAAATTTATACATTAATATTTTTGGAGGTGAGACTTTAGAGGGTGATTAGGATTAGATGAGGTAATGAGGGAAGTCCTTAATGACAATTCTGATGAGCTTTGTAAGCAGACACAGAGAGACTTGAGATACATGCTTGTTCTTTCTCAGCATATGATCTCCTCTACCACCTTGTCCATGTTTTGGTGCAGCAAAAGGGCCTTGCTGTGTGCTGAACAGATGCTGTAACATGCTATTGGACTCCAGAACTCGAAGCCAGTGAGTCTTTGTTCTTTGTAAAGCACTTTATCTTAGGACTTTTGTTATAGTAACAGAGAACAGGAAAAGAATCTTTCCACATTACTACAGACATATATATTATTCCAGAGTATAAATATGGAAGGGGGTGCATGGCACAATGGTCAGTGGTCAGGAAGGCTGTGTGCTGAGTGGGATCTTCCTCATCCAGGGCATATATCTCCTTTTCCTGTGGTCAGAACATTACAGTGGATCATAATGTCCTGGGATTAGTTCCTGTATTTAGTTTAGACAAACTCCTTATTCACTGGTTAAACTTCACATGCTTCGTTTTCATTGATACACAGGATTAGAAAAATGGGGGGGGGTTTACACTTTGTGATGTCATCTGAGGATGATTAGATATTTCAGATTTAGTAAATCTAAAGAAAGATCACTTAGCAGTTAATACTCTAATCACTCAGGCATGGTTTTTCTTTAGAGTTTAGAAAAACAGGCAAAAGAAAGAGAAGGAAAAATAATTCTACCAAATGGTTGCCTACAGGAGAGGAAGTTGACCCAGATCATGTCTAAGATCCCCAGTTTTAAGATCTCCTCTCATTCTGAGAGCTCACGAATCTATAAAATGCCTGGACCAGATGGCAAAGAGTTCTGTGTAGTCCAGCAGGTATCGACTCTGGTTTAACAGAGTATTCCAAATAGAACAGGGGTCTCTGCAGGATCAGTTTGAGGAATTTGTAGTTGGACAGAAGAACATAGCTGAAAGCACTTGGAATTTATGCTTGCCTTCTTGAGAAACTTCTGAGAAAAGTATATATGTGAATGTGGGGAGGCTGAGTGCCTTCTCTGTACACAACAAAATATCTTACAAAGCCCTGCTTCTCCATTTGCCAGTCTCAATGTCCACATTGTCTCATAGCTATTCTTCAATTATCTTTCTCTTTCTGCCACCCTCAGTTCCAAGTCAAAATTGTCTAATCTCCCTTCTCTCTCTCCTTTTTTTCTTCTTTTATGCTTGGAACAATTTTTCTCTCAAATTCAAACCCCCAGTCTTCCTTTCTATTCTCTCCAGCCTTCCTCTATTGTCCATTTCCACATTATAAAAGCCTGAGCTGGCAAAAGCAGGGCTCTGTTGGAAAGCAGAGGAAGATTGCTGGGAGATGGAGTGGGCAAGGAAACATCTTTTTTTTTTTTAATCTTTATTGGTACATTAAATATACACATCATGATTGCACTCCATAATGGGGATTTGTACCAGTATAAGACACAACTTAATTCTCATTTTTTCCCATAGCCCTACCCAGCCTACCACCCCTCCATATACATAAAATTTAAGGAAACATCTTTTTTATTTTACAGGGGAAGAAAAGTGAGAGTGGGAATGTTAACACATTTATCATTTGTGTTCTGTGTTCCAAGTAGGCCCAGTTCTGAACACTCAAACCTTTGTGAGTAGGGAAAATGAGACTAGTTAAATTCAGTAAAGCAATATGTGATTAGAAAACAACCAGTGATTATGGGTTATTACTGGGTTTCACCGAGAGGGAGCCAGCTGTTCCTAAAGTTGCTTCTGTGGATGTTTACACAGACACCGAGGGGTTACTGCAAAGTCCTTGGACTGGCTGATTCAACTTTTGAACTGAGGCAAAACTGAGATCTAGGGACAATAAAGATTTGCCCAAGATTCTACAGCTAATCACCTGGCCCAACCGAGATGGATCTAGGACTTAGAGCCCCTGTCCAGGGCTGGCTACCTAATTTGGGGGGTTGCATGCAAAATTAATATGTGAAGCTGACCCTTGTTTCAAATCCAATGAAAAAGTTCAAGAAAGTATAGCAGAGAATTAAGCAAAGCATTGGACCCTCTAAATGTGCAGTTAGTTCTCCGCTACCCGGTTGCACGTCTATGAAACTTTTCCTCAATGTACAATGCAACCATGACACTCTCTCCTTCCACCTCGCACAGAGAAGCTTTGGTAAAAACTAGGGGATAAGGGAGGATGACAGATGAGTGCCGCTGCTCCCAACAAGTCCATGTTGTCCTCAGCTTTGCCTCACAGTGGGTCACTTGGGGAGCTTGTGAAAGGCCTAAGGTCAAAGCTGCTTCTGAGCCAATTAAAACAGAATCTCTGCAAGTGGAATGTAGGAACTGGTATTTTTATTAAGACTTGTGAGTGATTGTGATATGCTGCCAAGTTTAGGAACCAGTGATTCCCAGAGGTATAAATTTGAAAGGTAACCCTCATGAGTGTGGGAGATGGCAAAGTTCTGGCAGCTGGACCCTAATCTGATCCCTGGAGCAAAGGATAAGGATCAGAACAAGTATAGTCTCATTACTGTCTCCTCCTGTTAATGCCGGCATAACCCACACCCCAGAGATGAATGAATATATAAACAAATAGTTCTAAGCCCTTCATAGCTTATTCATTTGTCCCTGATAAATATGTATTCAGAAAAATTTCTAAGAAACATAATATTATGTCTCTTCAGAATTTCTTAGGCCTATTGGGAAAACAAATCTTGAAGAGATTTGTCACAATGGGGTGGGTCTACTGGCATAGCAGTCGGGAGAGGCCAGACTATAGCTCTGCCTACGTCCTCTAACCACTGAGGAAAAAGCATCAAAGACAGAGGGAGTCTTTCCCCCACGCTGCCCAATACACCTTTGAATAGCAGGAGTGTGGTGGAGGGAAAGGATACGGCCCCCTTTCTGGACACTTGCTGCATGGCCAGAGCAGTGGCTGCTTCTGCCTCTATCTCTAAGTCCTTGTACCACACCTGCCCCGCGGGGGGACTTAGACAGATACCTCTGTTCTTGACTCACGATGTCCTCCTGTTTCAGAGTCTCCCATGCCCCTATGGCAGCCATTGCCTTTCTGCAGAGCTCACTTCCATCTACTCTGCTGGCTCGTTTGTTGACTCTTTCAGCAAAGGCCCAGTGGTACCTGCTTCCTGGGCCCATAGGAGGCCCTGGTGGAGCCTGCTGTGTTCTTGATGCATTTTAGCCTCCAAAATCATGTAGGAGGATAATACTCAGAGACATATGCAAATGATACCAAAAGATTGGAAATTTAATTCAACTATGGGGGCTAAAAATGGGACCTTTGGGAAGTGATTGGGATCAGATAAGGTTTTGAAGAACTTGGGATGAAGAGAGCCTGCAAAGGCCCCTGTGGAAAGCTTGGTCACCAGTCTGTGATTCATTGAGAAGACATGGAACCTTCAAGAAATGGGATCAACTGCAAGCAAGGTCACTGGACTGTGCCTTGTAAGAGATAATGGGGTCCCTGCACCCCATCTTTTTTTGGCTTCCAGGCAACTATGCAGTGAAAGCACAAAATTGTGCTGTGATGTATTATCTTATTACAAACCCCAAAGCCATGAGGCCAACTAACCATGAACAGAAAGCACCAGCCAGCATAAACTTTTCCTCCTTCTACATTGATTTATCTCAGGCAATTTTTACAATGATGGCAAACTGACAGACAAGAAATCTACAAATGAGCCCAGTGATGATTAGGTCTAATGACTTCATAAGAGAAGAAGGAGAGAGAGAGAGAGAGACTCGGGAGAGAGATAAATGGAGAGACAGAGACACAGAGCAGAGAGACACAGAGACTCAGAATATATGCTTCCTGTCTCTTTTGCCATGGGACATTCACCCCAGAGCTCTACCACCAAGGAAAGCTATCCCCCAATGAGGTCCCTAGACTTGGCACTTTCAGAGCCATAACCCAAAATAAATTTCTTTCCTTTGTAAAGTAACTTGTCTCAGGCATTTCATGATAGTAATGAAAAATAGACTAATAAACAGCAGAGGTCTCTTACCTCTTCTTCTCTGGTTTTAGCCCCAGCACTATCTGTTATCTCTTACCAGGAATGACTAGTTTATTAGTACATATTAGTCACAGAGAACAGTAGGTTGTATTTGAGATTTTGATACACACATATAATATACTTTGCGCACACCCTCTCACCAGCCAACCTTTCTCTACTTCCCCCTTTTCCTTTCTCTCTTCCCTACCTCTACTTTAATAGTCTTACCAGGAATAATTTTGTCTTCCTTCTCTCTGATCCCCTGGCTACCTCCAAATTCACAGTGCAGTCTCTAAAAGCATCTTTTATCAATAATAAAGGAAACATGTCAAAGCTCACACTTATAGAAACTGGCTAGAAAATTTGATCCACAGACTCTTTCAGGCATGATTATAAAAAATATTGTGAAAACAATTTTATTTTTGCTGGTAGTGTAATAAAGTAGAGAGAAGACTGTGACGTGATCCAAAGAGAAATGCTTCAAACACCACTGCCTCTTCCCATCATCTTCTAAATGAACCATTTGTTGTCAAAACCCAGAGAAGAATGAGGATGCAGGGGAAGTCTGTCTGTTTTCTGCACTTTGTGGTTTGATGCGCCCAGGAAGCCAGTATCCCACCTGGTGGTAGCCTCTTTCCAGGTGTCCTGTGGAAGGGCAAGCAGCTAAACCACAGCCTAGGAGTGCCTGGTTCCATGTGCATCATGCAGAAAGCCTGTATTAGGCTCTTCTGCTGTTGATGAGGACATGGGTACAAGTTAATGCATACGTAGAGAAAATCTCTTTCTCTAAATAAGAAGTTTTTGTTTCATTCAAGATCCCTTACCATCTGTGAAGCAAAGTTACGAGACCTAAAACCATTGCATTTTTAAAACTCTTTACTGTATAGCTGAAGAAACAGAGGCCCAGAAGAGCTAGGACCATGAAGGAAATAATGGTAAAAGTCTGATTTAAACCCAGACACACTGCCCAGAACTGTGTCTTTACTTCTCCCTGGAAGTTGATAGGAAGTATGTGCTCAGGATCCTAGTACTGACTGGTTATCTACTGCTGTGTGCCAATCCTCCTCACACTTGGTGTAGAGCAATAGCAATCTTTCTCTAGATCTCAAGGCAGATGAGCCCAGCTGGACTGTCTGGTCCTCACGGTCCAACAGAAGTCACTAGTTGGAGCTCATTGTAGGGCTGGGGTGTCCCTGATGGCTGCTCATCCTTTCTCCATGTGCCCTCCTCCTATGTAGCCTCTCTTCAAGCTAATGGAAGCTTCTCCACATGGAGGCAGCCTTTAAAGAGTGCAACAACAGAAGCACGGGAAAGCAAGTCTTGAATTATCATACCATCATTTTGAACACTTTTGTTCAGAGCAAGTCACGTGCTTAAACTCAGAGTCAGTGTAGGAAGGGGCTGCACTAACGTGTGACTAGCAGAAGACAGGAGGTATGAGGAGCTGCTAGGGAAGCAGGGAGCCCACCACAACCTCTCCGATGTTACCAGCATCCACACAATGCAAATTCCTAGGATGGTCCAACTGAAGGAAACTCTAACTCAGCCTTCAGGTTTCCAGGAAGATGGGCAGCAGGATGGAGGAACCCACAGTAAGGATCAGCTTAACATGGAGGCAAGGTAAGCAGCAGAGAGTGACTAATAATTAATAAATTATTATATATATTATATATAATACAGTAAATCCTAGGTTTTACCAAGTGCTTGTTTTGTACTAGAGAGTCATTGTCGAGACTATACATTCAATAGAATATGTAACCCGTGTAACAACTGAATGAGGTAGGAACTATTATCTCCATCTCACACACAGGGGAAGTGAAGAAACTTCCTACATAAAATATACTCATCCCTTTCATTTTTCTGTCTCATTCAATCAATCTGTGGAACTCTTGATGTCTTCTCTATCTTGATATCAACCATACCCTCCACCTTTCATCCTCTGTAATCCTCACTCTGACTTATCTGTAAACTGACAGCGTCAAGTGTAGAATTGGTTCTAAGTCAGAGCTTGATAGATGTTTATTGGATGGATGACTAGTCAAATGGATAAATGAAAGGTTGGATGAATGGATGATGGATAGATAGAGGATAGAAGAATAAATGAATGATGAGTAAATAAGTGGGGGTCATATATAATTTCAAAGACATCTTTATGAACTTCTAACTTTATTATACCACCAGAAGACTAAATTTTAGTGCTTAGGAACCCCTAGTTGAGCCCTGCTCAAGCTGTAGCAATATTTCCCCCCTGTTCCAAGAATAGATGATATTTTCCCTGCCCACTGCCAAGTTCCCACAGTGGCCGTTCATTTTAAGTGTCCAGGGCAGCTCTGTGGTGGTACAATTAGTTCTCGTTAGCGGCCACTGTAACCGGACTGTAATTTCCAGGCCATTGGCCGGTGATTGCACACGAACAGCTCGGCGAGGCTCTGCACCTGTAATGACAAGCAGAACTTCTCCTCTGCCTGCCACTCGGAATGCCAACAAGCAGGTGAGCTCCTGATGCCATGTTAGCACGCGGCGATTTTCATTACTAAATGACTCCAGGGCTGTCCAAATGAGGAGAGCAATTAGGCCGATCAGGGGAAGACAAAGAATCACTTGATAGTATAATGATGACACAGGCGGAATCTCTCTGGCCTGGGGCAGCATGTGAAATCAGAGCTCAGGGCTTTATGCACTGGGAGTGAACCACGCTCAACTCAGGGACCCCTCCACCTCCTACCACCTGGGTGTCTATCACTCCCCCCTCCCCCGGTGTTTCAGCATTCACTGAGAAGAAACAACCAGTCTTTTCCTATAATTAGGAGAAATTATATATCCAATACCCCTCACTGAGATAAGCAGTTATGAGCTCAACTCTTTCCAAGAAGATGTTACTCATTGAAGAGAAGTTAAATAACAGAGAATTATTTGTTTAAAAGTCCCTGCTCCTTAGCACAGCAATTAAGATCTTCCTTGCTTTCATTTCTGCCTCATGCTCTAATCGTCAAATCCAACAACTGTTGCTAAGACACATCCATGCTCATTCTTCTAGGTGGGTGTTCCCTCTGTCTGGAATGTCCTTCTTCTCAGTTGCCAAAACTCAGCTCAGATGTCCCCCACCCACACCTGCCCTGATAATCAATGTTTGAAGTTCCCTTTGCTCTCTAAGCCACCCCTGCTTCTCACAGAGACTAATGCTGTTGGTTTGCAGGGATGATTTCTCTACTAGATTGTGGCCCCCATCTGTATCTGTAGCATCCTGAAACTTGAGGCTACAGATTAGGATCCATGGGAATATGCAGCCTGTCCTGTATTACTGTAAATATGGTTTTCTTGAGACTTATCCATTTGTCTACTTGTCCACAGCTGCTTCCACAGTACAAAGGCACAGTTAAATATCTGAAACAAAAACTGTGAGGCCTGTGAAGCATAACGTGGTTGTTGTTCCTTTAGAGAATGAGTTTGCTGGAGGTCTCTCAGGCCAGATCTCACTGTAAAAGTCAGATACCATATCGAAAATGGGTCACAAATACCTTTCTGAAGTCAAACTGCTGGACCCAAGGGCAGTGTGAGCCAGATCCCAGGACTCCAGCCTTCTTGCCAATGCACCATTGTCTAGGAATTTAGCTGGAGCTGTATGACTGCTCCCTGAGCCAGCACCCTGGTGCGTGCTGAAACTCACTTACGGATATCACAGTAGTGAAAGGTACTGGCATCTTTAAGAGATACCAGGGTCAAGAAGGCACCAACCTTAGGGGTGGATTTTGCCTTTGTCAAGAGATTGAGTTAGGTTCTCAAGACTTGCTTAGAACTTATGGAACCAAGTCAGACCTGGACCTGGGTTTGTTACGTTAAGAGCTGGCTGTTGGAAAGTGGGTAATGCCTCATCACATCTCACTCATGCACACAATCATTTTCTGCTTCTCAGCCACCTTTGCAGCACAGCATGGGCCTTCACCTGAAGCCAAAAAGATGCTGGAGCTGAGCTGCTAGACCTCCAAAACAACTCACTCAGCCTCAAATATCCTGTCGAAGGATTAAAAAACGGAGACTTATGTGCACCCATGTTTATAGCAGCTCAGCTTATGATTGCTAAATCTTGGAAACAACCAAAATGTCCATCAACTGGATACTAGATAAAGAAGTTGTGATTCTTTTATAGAATGGAATATTCTTTTGCCATTAAAAATGATAAGTTTGAGTCATTTATACTCAAATGGATGTACCTTCTGGACATCCTCATAAGTGAAATAAATAGGTCACAGGTGTGTAAATATTGTATCTTTTCTCTGGTATTAGAAGATGAAGATGTAAATGAGTTCTAGTCTATATAGTTGATATTGTGAAATAGAAAATATTTAAAAGGAAATAGGGTGTAGGGGTAAAAAATGAAAGAAAAAAGAATGTGATGGTAATAAAAAAAGAAAGAAAGCTTACGTATATGGGGATGGGTGGTTGCAGGGTGAGGGGGAAGGGGAAAAATGAGAATCAAGTCATGTCATATTCTGCTACAAACTCTCAGTGTTGAATGCAATGATGATGTGTATTCATAATGTGCCAATAAAGATTTGAATTTTTTAAAATGGCCTAGTACTCCTCAGATAAGAAATGTAGTAAGTCTAGAGGCCATTACAGAGTGTACCCCATGAAAATGGATGTACCTTCACTACTTTCACTAAAGTGCCAGGATTTGACTCTCACAGAAGGCTACAAGAAAAGTTGTGACTTTAAACAGCTGGCTATGAGCAGGGGGAGAGCACACAGATTGGATCCATGAGACTCCAGGATCTGGTTTACTGAGGAAAAGTTAACTTTCTAAGCCTCAGTTTCTTCATCTATACAGTGGGGATGAAAAGATTTAAATTAGAGAAGAGGCGACACAAAGAGCCTTGTGAAGGTAGATTCTCAGGAATGCTCTGCTAGTGTTGAGAAGATTTTGTTGCAGCCCAATGTGCTTCTTTCTCTGCACTCTAGGCCTTTCTAACTCCCTTAAAGGTCTGGCTTTTGACCTGACACATCATGACCTTGTTCCCTGCAGATCTCTCTGCCTGAATCAAACTCCATACCCTTCGTGACCTTCAAGCATCACTGTGCCCTTCCCTGGCCTAGTCTTAGTGTAGTTTCTGAGTCAGTGTTAGGTAAACAGAATGCACCTTGATTTGTTCCTCAAGGCCTTTTCCTTGAATCTCTAGCTAGGTCCGTGTGGAATGGGTTTTGCTTTACTTGCAGTCTTGCACACACCTGAGTTCAAATCCCTGGTCCTGCCTCTTGTCTTGAAGGTAAACGAGGTGAGTTATTCAACCTCTCTGAGGCCCCAGTGTCCTTATCTACAGAATGAGGAAAACGCATGCAGTTCCACCAAGCTGTTCTGGGGATTATGAGCGCTCAGGGGTAGAAGTGACTGTCCCAGAGCAGCCTCCTTATGAATGGCTTCATTATTGTCTGTGTAATGTGCTGCTTTGCCCGCGGGCAAACAGCTGGGAGTGACACCTGCACCCCCCCAACTCCCATCCCTTTTCTCCCAGCCTTGTTAAGAAATGTGTTTTTCTTCCTGCTGCCCTGATTTTGTTCTTCTCCTTCCTGTTCAGCAGCTGAGCTGAATGTTAATAGGCCCAAGCTTGGTCTCAGCAGTGAAGTTCTTTCAGGAACTGCCTGGTCGAATTCTGCAGGCTGCTCTCTTGAGAGGGGGCCAGGAGTGTGATTCTGCCGAAGCTAAAGTGGAGGTTGCAGAGATCCAGATTTAACTGGATCCCTGAGGCCTCCAGGGCCCCTGGCCTTTCTCTGAGATTCTCATAGGTGGTTAGAACATCTGTGACTAGGAAGCTTCAAGCCTCAGTCCCTCTTTAGTCTGGTGCCTGTATTTGACCTTCTACTCCTAGAAGCTGCTCATCTTGGCCCACAGCCACTCTTCAGCCTACCTTGCACTGGCTCCTAACTCCAGTTCAGCATCTCACGGTCTTTTCTGCTCTTTTCTGTGTAACTAGAAGATGAACATTGATTGAGAATTTTACTTAAAGATGGATTGAGGAAGGAAAACAATATGCACCCAGGAGACCTGTCCAACTGGTAAATTCTCACACAGATCCTAAAAGTGAATTTTTCACTGTTGAAGCAGCCACTGGTACCCAGTCCCTCGACATTGAAGCTCAGGTTCCAGCCATCTCTTGCCAACCTCACACTCTGGAGTGCTGGGTGGTGGCTCTCTGAGCAGAACTGCACGGAATTCTCATATGCTTCTCTTGGGACCAACAGCTAAGGCCCATCTGCTCCGAGGAATCCTTCAGATCTTACTGCTAAACATAGGTGCCGTATGTTGTTAGTGATACATAGCTTTCCTCTAGCTCTGGCATCTCCTCATCCCTCTCCCTCTCATAGTACAGGTTTCCCTGGAGACCCCCTGACAAGGAGCTCTGCCCCTCCCCACCTGTGGAGGTGTATACCTATTTGATTTTGATCTAGAAGATCCCCCATAATCTCATGTGTACAGACATGTGACTTTTACATGACCAGATCATGGATCACTACATTTATCAGCAGGTCCATCCACGCATTCATAGCTGAAGGTGCTGTTAGGAGGTGGGGCCTGGCTGAAGGAGGTGTGCCACTGTAGATGTGCCCTTGGAGGATATACTTTCCTCCTGGCTTCTCTTCTTCCTGGTTGCTGTAGAGGAGCTCTCTTCCACTGTGAAGCTTCTACCTTGGAGCCAGCTGACTATGAACCAAATCCCCTGAGCTCTGGGCAAAATTAAGCATCTCTTATATGTATTATAGCCCAGCCATAGGAAGGTTGACTAATACAATACCCTTTCGCTTTCTCTGTTTTGTTTCAAAGCTAATCCCCTGGGTTAAATCTCTTGTACATTAGTTCTTCATGGTTGAGTATATGTCTCTCTCTCTCTCTCTCTCTCTCTGTGCCTCTGCATGTTCACGAGTATGTGACAAGTGATACATCTATATGTTCACTTTCTGATACAGTGTGGTCTAGGAATATGTAGTCCAAATAGACTTATGTGCATGTGTACCTGTTTGTGTGTGCTTGTATTATATATGTGGGTCTCCATGTGGCCAAGCAGGCAAAGAGTAGATGCATATTTTTTAGTATTTAGGTATGGGTGTGTTAGTGTAATATTCCTAGGTTTTATGTTACATATTTGGGCCTGTATGTGTACACGGGTATGGTTGATCAGTTGTCTGGTTGTTATGCAATAACTCAGGTTGGGTGTCTTTACTGTGACATTATTTTGTAATCTTTGAGTCAAATATGACACCGTGGACAGAATTCCTGGTAAATTCCAAAACTGCTTTAGTTAGTCTGTTTCCTTTGTTTAAACATTCATGCAATATTTAAACACAGTAATAGTATTTCCCATGTTTTTATGGATGTGGTGTCTACGGCGCAGGATGTGGAAAGGGCTTTCATATAGCAAGTCAGTAGTTGAGCTGGAGATAACATCTGGGCTCTGGGATCCTAGTCTAGTGCTCTTTTATCATGATCCTACTGCTGTTTGCTGCCCTGGGTTAGCATTTGAAGATTAAGACTAGTTAAGATATGGTCTTCACTTGAATAACTTGAACATTTGAAAATTGTATTATTTGTCATATTGTTGAGTCATAAATGTCCTTTATATATTATGGATATGGCCCTTTGCCATATTTCTTTTTTTATTGGTTTTTTTTAATTTTTAATCTTTATTGGTACATTACATATATGCATCATGATTGCACTTCATAATGGGGATTTGTACCAGTATAAGACACAACTTAATTCTCATTTTTTCCCATAGCCCTACCCACCCTACCACCCCCCTCATATACATAAAATTTGTTTCTTTACTTTTTTGTTACACATATTTCTTAATGATGAGTTTGAAAGAACAAGTATTTAACTTTACACTGCTTGTTGACTTTTTTCATTAGATGGTTTACACTTCTTGTAGTCTTTCTAGAAGACAAAATGCTATGGAAACTTTGTCTTATGTTTTCCCTTAAAAGTTTTAGAGCCTTAGCTTTTTTGTTCAGGTTTGTAATCCCTTTCAATTAATTTTTGTCTGGGTAAGATATGAAGTAGAGAGCTGAGGTCCTATATACAAATCTAGTTGTTCTAAAATCATTGGTTAAATAAACTTTCCCTTGGAATTATTCTGTAGTTCCTTTCTGTACCTTCTCACCAATTGGTCAGCCTTGTGAACTGAACTTCTGTTCTGTTCCACTGATCTTTATTGTTGTGTCTGTCTTCACACGAGTGCTAGACTGTCGACCACTGCAGCTAGTGCATTCACAAGTCAGTGCAAGTTCTTCAGCTGTACACACCTCTTTCAAAATTGCTTCAGCTAGCCCAGGCCCTTACATAGATTTTAAAATCATCCATTTGATTTTTACACACACACACACACACACACACACATACACGTCCACTGGGATGATGCTTAAGACTGTGTTGGATCTATGGAAAAAATAAAAATGAATGGAATTGAGTTTTTCTCTCCATTTCCTTAACTCAGCTCTGAATTTGGTCCTGCACAATTCTTACGCATGTTTTATTAAATTCTTCCCAAAGTATTTTATATTTGTTGATTCTAGTGAGATAGTATTTTTAAATTTTTTATTTTCTAATTGTTTTTACCAGCATAGAGAACCAGATCAGATTTTTAAATTTTTATTTTATATCCTGAGGCTCTGCTGTTTGGCTCATTGCATTTGATGTCGTTCTGTACATGGTGTGAGTAAAGCCGACTGTTTGTAGGCTTTGAACTTCGGGTCTATGTTTTCCACTGCTCCTCCTCCAGTGCCCTCTTGCACGTTAATAAAATGTTTCTTATTACTTCATTTTACTTTCTACTTTTTTAACTCTATTTGTTTTTTTAATATATATCATTTTTTAGAATTTGTTCGGTGTACTTTTGGGCCAATAATATGTTTACTGCACTCTGAGGCCAATAGTTGGTTCTGTAACAGTTTGCATGCAATTCCTCACCCTTTACCTTTCCTGTTTCCCAATTTATAAATGAAAACAACCTCATAAAAGTACAGGACACATAAAAGTATAGTACACATTTTAAACAATAACAATTTGATTATTTTTCTCTTAAAAAGTCAGTTGGCTTTTTTAATTATGAAAGAAAAGCATAGCTCTCACCTCTCCTTCCCAGAGATGCCAGTTTTCAGCAAACTGGGTCATTTCTTCACCCTGGAGAATGGGTCACCTATTAGTTGTACAAGTCTGCTCAGGCACAGTCTTTCAGCTTTATGTGTCTGAAATTACTCTTTTTAAAAATTTATTTTAAATGACAAATAATAGCTGTATATGTTTATGGCATACTGCATGAATTCCTACACAAGGGTGGTGTTTCAACATTTGTTTATGTTGTAAAAATAATTTAATCATTCCATTATATCCATTCGCTTATCTGTGAAAACATTTAAAATCTAATTTTCGTAATTGTGAAAGACACGATGCATCTTAACTTACTACTGTTCCCATTCTGTGCAGTAGACCTTTGCATCTTACTCCTCTTGTCCAACCACCCTGGGTCAGCATCTTTCCTTTCCCCTTCCATCCCGTTCCCAAGTTGTAGGCATTGTCACTTTACTATTTGTTGTTCTGAGTTCAACTACTTTAGAGTCCAAAACTACATGAACCCATTCAGCGTTTGCCTTTCTGTGGCTGGTTTATTTCACTGACTTTTGAGAAATGTTTTTACTAAACAGAGTAAAACAGTAAACACTTTGTTAACAGTTATTTTTCTTTTTTGCTCTGCTTTCTCTTTACTCACTTTAAAGAGGTTATTCTTTTGCTTCTTTGGCTTCTGTTTTATGAGAAGTCAGTAAATATATATGTATACATATATATACTTTTTTGTTTGTCTCTTTTTTTTTTTTTTTGAGACAGGGTCTCACTTTGTGGTTCAGGCTGGCCCTGAGCTCAGTCTCAAACTCATATCACAGCAATCCTCCTGCCTCTGCCTCCCGAGTGCTGGGATTACAGGTGTGAGCCACCACTTCCGGCACTATGGTATGTGATACTGATTGCTGCTGGGGTGAGTCTCCACGCTCAGTATTGTTATGTGGTTACCAGGGATCGAACCCGGGTCCTTGCACTTGCAAGACAGGTGCTGGAACCACTGAGCTATATCCCCAGCCCTTCTTTGTCTCCTTTCAAGAGTTTCTCTTTTTTTGTTTTTATTTTCAGAAGCTTGACTATAATACAAATGAGTATGGATATATCTTTGTTTAAATAGATGTGGTGACCTTTTAGGAGCTGTACTTCTATATTTTTATCAAATTTGGAGAATTTTCAGCGCTTTATTTCTTTAATTATTATTTAATTATTATTTCTGACCTACTTTCACTTATTAGTCTGACTTATGTCATACCTATACATATAGATATAGACAGAGATATAGATATTTTTTGAGACAGGGTCTCACTTTGTAGTTCAGGCTGGCCCTGAGCTCATCCTCAAACTTACAGCAATCCTCCTGCCTCTGCCTCCTGAGTGCTGGGATTACAGGCATGAGCCACCATGCCCAGCACTGTGGTATGTGGTTCTGATTGCTGCTGGGCATGAGTCTCCATGCCCAGTATTGTTGTATGTGGTTACCGGGGATCAAACCTGGGCTCTTGCTCTTGGAAGACAGGCGCCAGAATCACTGAGCTAAATCCCCAGCCCTGTCATATATATCTTTTATACACACATATAAATATAATTCTGATCAGGCTTATCATTTTTCACCTATATTCTCTTTCTAGAACTTCTATTACATGTATGTTAGATTAACTGATATTGTCCCATGTATTTCTTAAGCTCTGCTCATTTTTCTTCAGTCATTTTTCTGTCTACTTCTCTGGGTCATTTCCAGTGATCTGTGTTCCAATTCACTTATTCATTCTTCACTTATACCAATATTCTCTTAAGGTCATCCAGTACATATTTATTTCTATTTTTATACATTGCAGTTCCAAAATTTCTCTTTGGTTCACTTTAGCTTCCATTTATCTATTAAGATTTCCTACCTCAAGGCTCATTATGACTGTATCTTCCTTTAGGTTTTTGAATATGTTTACGTACCTGACTTGAACACTCTGTGTACTAAATCTAAGATCCGAGTCTCTCAGGCTGAGTTTATTGACTAGGGTTTTCTCTCGCTAGGGTCGCATTCCCACTTTCTCTGTGAAACACTGCTTCACAGGCCCTTTTCTGGTTCTTGCCCATAGGATGTTCTCACGGATTGAGCCCCTGGACACTCAGATCTCCGTCTCATTTCTAGTCCGTAGATACCATGACTTTGTTTTACAACATGGAGGATCCTATCAAAAGCAAACGAGGTCGCATCTGTACTTGCACATAAGCTGGGCCTGTTCATTTGCGCGTGACTGAAGCAGAGCAGGAGACTGCATCTCACGTTCACGCCAGCAACACCAAGTGGGACTGGAAGTCAGCGCTTCTTTAAATACTGAGAGCTAGTGAGAGAAAATGGCTTGAACTTTTAGGGCTCGTGAGTTGCTCTGACTGCACGTTTAAGGAAAACCTCTGGGTCCATCCAGTGACGAGCCGTAGAGGGAATTCCTGCAAGGTGAGGCTGCTGGAGCAGATGAACCCCTGAGGATCTCTCTAAACATAGGCTCTATCAAATATGAAAGCACCTCACACAAGACGCACATGAGCAACGCTTGTGAACTCCATGCTCTGATTAGGGCCAAGTGCAGCTTCTCACAGCCGGGTCCTTGTGGCCCCTCCTCTAAGCGACATGTACCTTTAAGCTGCAAATGGCCCCAGTACTGGTGCCCAGGCCTGAAAATTGCTCCTACCGTTTCAGAACAGAAAAGAAAATGTTTCTCAGCTGAAAACCATATTTGCCGGTTATGAAAATGATTCAGAGCATTTTTTCACATTTCTGTATTGATTCCCAGCCTTCTTGTTTTATTGTAGAATAACAGGCCCCGGGACGCAGAATATATTACTGCACGAAAGTACAAGAATCTCTTCCCAGGGAATTGTCTGCATACCAAGTGCACTGGCGTACTCAAATCTCCGGTTTAGAACAAAAGCACCAAGCAGCCAAGAGAGCATCCAGCTCCTCTTTTTCTGTGCCTGGGGCATCAGGCTAAGAAGGTCCTGATGGTCTTGTTTCCTATCTAACCAAAATGGAGCTGGGAGTGAGTGGCCGCAGTCCAGGCCCTGCCCCGAGGAGGCACAGGTGAGCCTCCGATCTGATTGGAGCTTGTGCGTGGTCATCATTATAACCCGCTAATAGGACTCATGTGTCCACAGTTAACCCCAGCCCCGCATGCCATGGCAGCCATCAGAGAGGGGTCCTAATTGTCTTATTGGTGAATCTTAGCACTCCCCCTCCCAGCCCAGCTAAACGACGAGTAATGGTTCCATAATCGGCCATCTGATTAGCCTGATCCCAGGGGTAGAAATACACAGGCCGGCAGCATACCCAGGCCTCTGTACTGGGTTTCTCATCCATCTCTGTCGCCCCAGGTGCCCACGTTCATTTGTCAGGCCCTGACAGGCGCAGCTAGTCAGGGTGAAGGGAGTGACACAGGGGCTCTTTGTTCTGTACTCGCTCAGGAGAGCCAGCCCCTCCCTCTCCTTCCCAGGAGGGAAGCAGGCTCAGCTGCGAAGTGAGGTCCTCAGGGAATGAAGACTAGTTTCAGGCAGGCCAAGGGCCAGGAAACGCTGGAACTCAGGGGACAAAGGAGGCCCAGGTTGAGGGGGGAGATAACCATGAGAATTCTCTGCAAGCCAGAACTCCCTGTGCTCTGACTTGAGCTGCAAAAGGGTTTGGGTATAATTCCTTTCACACCTCTGGCCCTGGACCACAGAACCCCAGCCACTGGGGCAAGTGACGCTGACAGGGAGAGAGGAGGCAGATGGCTCTTTCTGATCATTCTTCAGAAATATGGGCATCTGACCCAGGGCATCAGTTCCATCCATACCTATCACTTGGCATTACCCCCTGGAGCACATTGCTGTGGCAGCCAGGTAAGGTAGCTATGCACCACTGGGCACTATCCATGGGGAAATTATTTGACTACTTAGACCAAGGGTTGTCCATTCCATTGAAAACCAGCGAAGTCTCCTTTTCAAATATCTCCAGAGGAAGCCGCTTGAGATCTTTCTTGCAGGGCCAGGAAACTTGCCCCTCCTGTTGCTTTTTGTCATGGGAATCCCTGTTGAGAAAGGGACTGTAAAGATGACCTGGGCTTACCTGAGACACCGTGGTCCACTCTGCTTCTGAGCACTTGGGGAAAAAGAAGAAACTCCTCAATCACTCAATCTGCCTCTCTATCCTCTGGGGAATTCTGGTGGGATTTGGTAAGACACAGAAGCAAAAGGGGTGAAGATGACCTCCTAACCCAGGAGCAAGACATTGGGTAGATCCCTGGGTGAAATTCAACTAAACTTCAGGGTGTTTTGTTTTGCACATAGTGTGGTGCAGTACAGCGTGTCTCAAAAATCCACAGCTCACCTATAAAAGTGCTCATCACAGTGATGGTCACCTGGAGGGTGAGCAGAGCCATGATGAAAACCAGAAGGGACCGGAGGCAGGTTCTGTCCAGGCCACACACAGCAACGCAGCTTTTCTTCAAGAGGCTGAAGCCTACCAGATGAAGGTCGTGCCCGAGGGCCCATTTGCTCTGTAGTCATGATGAGCTGGGTTTGCTTGGAAGCTGATCAGGAGATTAACAGAGGCAGGAGACTGGCTGAATCAGTGAGCATACACCTCTCAGCCACTCACAGGACAAGTGTCCTCAGGAGGTAGCCAAGTCCCCGACTGACTGCAGGCCAAGATGCACTGTCCCTCATCTGCTGAAACCTGGCCCTGTTCCTAGTCTTAGCTTGTAATTGCCATCTGTCCTTGGACAAAACTCAGTCCTCATACTGATGGAGGAGAAATATTGTGCCTGTCTACCTGCCTCCTAAAATCTGCTTCCAGTACCGGGGGATGAATAAGACACATACAACTCTGTGATACTCATTTCTTGCAGTGGAAGAGACAGGTATCATATAAACACCCAAAAATCCGGAAGTCCTTGTTCCATACATATCCCACATGCCAGAAATAAGGAGTGTTAATAATGACAACACTCTGTCCCCTTATTCTCTTCTGTCCTTTTTGATGCACACATTTCAGGGTCATTTGTTCACATCCCCAATAAAGTAAGAAAAACCGTTCATCCTAAAGATGGTATAGGAGGCCCTGGCTGGGTACAGAGCTTTGCTTCATCTGAACATTTCCTGATGTACCCAGAAGTCCCTTGGCCATTGAGGAATCTTCCAGCCACTGTCACAGGCTCTTCACTTTTGACATATCTTTCTTCCAGACCCAGTTATCACTTGTAATTTGTCCTCCAGCCCCTCCGGCCTCCGCTGCACCCAGATCCCAAGTCATTCTAAACATTACCACATGCCTTCTTAACAGGGGCGGTCAGATACTGAGCACTTCTCCAGCCTGTGGGTGGCGGGTGGTGCTGTCACACCTAGGACCTAGGCCTCTGGGGACCATCCTCCCCAAACCAGCTTCTGTTTCTGAGCTGACAGAGCTGACTCCAGTGCTTTAAATAGCAGAGATTGGGAAGGAATATCTTTGTCTTTGCTCTAACTTCAGTTGCACAAGTAATGATCAAGTTTGAGATTAAAAAAAAAAATCGTACCTCTCCTAGAAGCGTAAGAGGTGACCAGGTAAACAAATGTGGGGACTCCAGCATGGGTAACTGGAGTCAACCCTGAGTCCACCAGCAGGACTAGGCCCTACTCTTAAATAAGATCAGAAGGAAAGTCTGCTGAGGATAAAGAAAGGTCACCCTGGTCACTTACAGGGGTCTCCAGAGATGTGGGAGCTCTGCAGCAGGCTTGACACTAACAGATGCCCTGGGGATTCCTAGATTTGGCCAAGTTTCCTGTGACTCTGTCCGTCCATCTGACTAACTCCTTCACTTCCCCAAGACTTTTCTGAAATGTTATCTCCTAAGAAAGTCTTCATTGATCATCTTACTTCACTTCCAGGCCAAATCCCCCTCAGATCCAACCTCTGGGCACTCCTTATACCCCCTTATACAAGACAACTACTCTTTGCCAGAGCCTACTGCATGATTGATTGATTGACTATGTTTATTTGTTGTTTTCTCCTTCCTCCATTAGAATAGAAGCTCATCAGAGCAGCAGGTTTTTCTCTGATGTATCCAATGCCTGCTTCATGGCAATTATTTAATAAATATTTATTGAATAATAGAGTTAAGCAAGCTTATGTTCAAATTCTTATCTTTGTAATTTTTGATTCTGAACTAGGTTTACTTCTTACCCCTCAGCTTTGGGTTAGTTTCTGCACCTGTAGAATGGAAATTGTGCCACTTCCCACCAACCAGATCATTGGGAGGACCTAGTAAGGCAAAGTACAAAGTAAATGGTAGCTGTTGTTGAATGGTGTATTCAAACCAGAGTCAGCCTGACCTATGGAAAAAGCTCCATCCACAGCATTAAGAGGAAGTCCCGGGGCTCAGCTGGCCATGCTCCACTTGTGACCAGGATGTGTAGCATTTGGGGATCATTCTCAGAGTCTATGAAATGTTGTCAGAAAGGAAGAGAAATGTTTAGACATCCCAGACTGCAATTCTAGGGTATGAAGCTAAATGTTAAGGCTGGCATCCAGAAGCACTCTTTCCACATGAATGGACTCTCAACAGAAAGGAAATGATTTTAATCAGCTGGAGGAACACGAAAGCCATCCATCTTCCATTGTTTAAGGGGAGAATTAATCTCTGGAGTGAGGCAGGGGAGGTGGAGAAGAGAGGAATGCCACACAGATTTAAATGATAAAGAGAGTTCGCCATAAGGCAACAGAGCAAGAGGGCATGTGAGCCTAGGAGTCATGGGGCAGACATTAATTCAATGTGTAACCTCTCTCAGGCAGTGGGATGTGGAAAAATGGTAAAAAAAAAAAAAAATCATGAAAATCTTTCTAGATCAGAAAATGCTTCCATTTTCATTGTCTCATGTAATTTTTGTAAACACCATTTGAGGTCGGCATTATTCACTCTGCGTACAGATGGGAAGCCTCCGAGTCACAGGTGCCCTGCTGAAGCAGCATTCCACCTGAAATAGAATCTCTCATTAGCTTGTTTACAATAAGCTTTGTGTTTCTTTTAAACCTTTTTATTGAAGAGTAATGTATGTACAGCAAGCATCCAAATGTGCATGAAATTTTAGTAAGGGAACAGACCTACATCAGATAATAGAACGTTGGCAGCAAATTATTCTCCCATCTCCAGGCTTTTTCCCATTCGTGCCCTCCTTTCTCACAAAGGTAACCTGACATTTGTCAGCGCACATTAGTTCTGTCTGTGTGTGACTCTTCTGTAAATACAATCATTTGGGATGTGTTCTTTTGTTCAACATTATGCTTGTCACATGTGACTAGAGTTCATTTATTTCCACTGCTGTGTATTTCATAGTCTGAATATAGCTAAATCAACAGCTCCTTCCCACTGTTGACAAATGCTCAAGTCAAGTTGGCTCTTCACGTAGGAGTAGAATTTCTGTGTCATAGTGTATGCATTATGCTTAAATTTCATGTTACAAATAGTTCAGAAAGTAGATTTCTGGAATTGAAACTCCTATGCTCTGGTGAGAGGGTACAAATTCACCCTTCATCAACTTTACAACTTCATCAAGACTTTGTATTGTCAATCTTTCCAGTTGTAACCATTCTGGTGGGTGTGGAATAGTACTTCCCTGTGATTTAATCTACCTTTCCCTAATAAAGTTAAGCCCAGTTTCAGTGCTTATTGACCTTCTGAATCTCCTCTTTTGTGAAGTGGTTGCTCAAATAGTGTATCTTTTTTTTCCTACTGATTGTCTTTTTTAAATTATGGATTTATAGGAATCATTTAGATAGTCTAAAAATGAATCCTCTGTTGGAAGTATAAATTATGATAAGAGGACTGGGCAAAGTTTTCATTTTTTCAGGTAGCCAGAGAGTCATCTTATGTAAACACACTTCTTTCTTAAAAGAATTTCTCCCAGGCAGGTCTATTTCTAGTTTCTTTATTGTTTTCGCCCACTTGCCTATTTCTTCACTGGTATCAAACTGCTTTAATTACTGACATTCAGGTGCTTTAGAATTGAGGCCTCATCTCAGTAGAATTTTTCCTCAGAATCTTCTGTTATTTTGAAGGGTTTCTTTAAAACAATGTAGGTTTTATTTCATCAGATTCTTCCTCAAAAATCCTGTGAATTTTAATTGGAATTTCATATATCAGTTAATTTCAGGACCACGCTCATTTCTATGACATAGAATATGACCATCTAGCAGCAAGGTCTGGCTCCTAATTTGAAGCATCTTTCTCTGTGTCTCTCCAGAAAGATTAGAAGTCTTCATTTACAGGGAGAATGATCAGCTCAGGCTAAATTTATATGCAAATATTTTGTGCTTTTCAGTATTTTCTATATATTCCAACTGGCTATTTTTAGCACAGAGCAAAACGGTTGGTCTTGAATATTAATGATGAAACCACCACTTCCCATTGTTTCTAGCCTTTTTCAAGTTGGCTCTCTTAGAATCAGCAAGTATATGTCACAGCATTTGTGACTAATGACATCTGGCTCCCTCCTCCTTTTTAGTCTCTCATCTGATCTCATGGATATGTGTTCTGAGAACAATGTGAACTGTTACCCATAAGGCCACAGAGGAAACCACGGATACAACCAGGGAAACCTAGAAGAGACAGGACAGTTTCTCATGCTCAGCACTATCAGTGTCTTAGGATGGATAACATCGTATTGAGTGGGGATCTCCTGTACACTGTAGAACATTCGTGAGTGTCATTGGCCTCTACACAGATGCTAGTAACACGATCCTCCAGATGACCTGAGAACTTCTGTTCTAGGGAAGTGCAAGTGGTTCTCCTCATTCCAGAACTGATTTTGAGGAAAGCACTTCAGGGCATCTGCCTTCTCTGGTTTCTTCATTTGAAGTTCCCAAGTGCTGTACTTATTCCATTCCTCTTTGACTGCAAGCTCTAGAAATCCAGGACTTTTCCCCAGATCATCTTTTGCAAGTGTCACTCTCATTTTATATGCCCTAAATTTAATGAGAATGTTTCTAGTTGTGAATTTTGCTACATAGATATCAGCCTGAATCATTTATAGTGCTTTCAGGCACAAATAATAGAGATCAACACAAATGAGTTTACTTGGTAAAGAGAATCTATTATTTTATATAGCTAACAGAAATATCCAATGGTAGGTAAGTTTCAGATGTAGATTGGTCAGTGCTCCTGTTTCTTTTCTGTGACTTTCTGTCTTCTACTGTCTTCCACATGCAGGTTCTGCTATCTGGCTAGTTTTCCTCTTGATTAAAAAACATGTCTTCTCCATCTCATACCTATATGCCCAGGTTATATGCACATGATATGCATAACTCAGAAAAGGATAAAGTTTCTGTTCCTTCAAAAATTTAAAAAACAACACAAAAAGCCTCAGTGTTTACTCTGATTAGAACACCCTTGGTCTCTTAATTCATTCCAAACCACACACTGTGATCAAGTAAATGACTGGTCTGAACTATCACTTTACTGAATGATTGTCACCTTAACTATCCACCTTGGAAGTGGAATTATATCAACTAACTTGGGGTTATGAGGAGCCTCTCTTAGGGCAGGGATGAAAGGCAGATCAACCTACATCTTTCACTACTTATAATGGAGCAGGGACAGGTGGAAATTGGGAAAAGCACCATCTACTCTCACTATATAAGTTTAGTTTTCAATTAGCAGTGAACACTAAATCCTGTTATTTCTCACACTGAGTTGGTCCTCTGATATTTTTCTCCTTTAATACATTAATACATCATGTTAATGGATTTCATAATTTTAAAAGGCCTTTAAATTAGAGACATACTTCACTTAAATGAGGTATTTTATGTTTTTAATATGTTGTGGAAATTTCCATCATTGTTTTCTTCTTCATGGTGGTTATATGTGAGATTAGTCTAACAGTTCCTATTTTTCTACTAACTGTCAAAATTTAGTATCTGAGCTATGCTGGCTTTGAAAAAAAATACAATTTGGAAGCTATCCTTATTTCTCTAAGCTCTGGTAGAGTTTAAATAGTATCAGAATCATCTGTTGTTTCTTGAACATTTGAACGAACTTACCTTTGGAGCCATCTGGAGCTGGTGCTTTTGTAAAGAAGTTGATTTTTAATAACTTTCTCCATTTCTCACATGTTTTTACTTTATTTAGTTTTTCCATCTCTTATGGATCACTTAGAGTCTCTGGAAAATATATATTTAGCTCATCTTTTAAAATTTATTTACACTGTTTTTTATAACTTTCTCTCAATTTCTAAAAATTTCTCTTGGATCTATAGGATTTTCTCTTGTTCGTTTTTGATGTAGTACATTTGAACTATTTGCCAATATGTCACCAATTTTATTGAATTCCCCTTTAAACTACTTGATGAAATGCATCTATAAGCTCTACCAATTTTGTTTTTATTTAATCAATGCCTTTTTCCTAATTTCACTGGAGTTATCTAGTTGATTGTCCTAATTTTTAAAGTAGTTGCTTAATTTAATTTTTTCATTCATTATTATGTAGCTTGCTCCCAAATTGCTGGCTGATTAAGTGAACAGGATTTTCTCATTTTCAGACAGGAAAGTGAGAGCAAAGACAAAACACCATGCAGAATATTTAAAGGAAGTAGCCAAGAATTAGGGGACAGCCATGATAAAAAGACAATGGGGAAAATGAATGTGGTAGTCATTTTTTATTGAAATCTTTATTGGTACACTACATATACACATCATGATTGCACTCAACAATGAGAATTTATACCAGTATATGACACAACTTAATTCTCATTTCTTCCCATAGCCCTACCAACCCTACCACCCCATCCCCTATATACATAAATTTTGTTTCCTTTCTTTTTTGCTATAATCTCATTATTTTTCCCCCTTCACCCCACTTTGCTTTGAGTATTTTCTATTTCACACCATATAACATACATTCTAGAACTCATTTACATCTTTATTTTCTCATACCAGAGAAAAGATGCAATATTTACACATCTGTGATCTATTTATTTCACTTATGAAGATGTCCTTGGGGTGAGGGGTTGTAGGGCAGGTGGAGGAAGGGGAAAAATGAGAATTAAGTTGTGTCATATACTGGTACAAACTCTCAATGTTGAATGCAATCATGATGTGTATATACATAGTATACCAATAAAGATTTGAATTTAAAAAAAGAGACAGTGGAATTCAGTAATCAGATTCAATACACTTGGAGAAAGCATTTACTTTCACAGAGCTATGCTTTAAGTCAGACCTTATTTCAAAGAGCTGTCTGGAAAATGCAGCATCCTGACAACAAGCTATAGGAGAGTTTGTGGTTTCTCTGCAGATGGACTCACAAAGAATAGTGTCTGACTAGCCCCAGAAAAGCTAAAACAGCCCATGGCAGCAGAGAAGAGAAATGTCCCTAAAAAGTCACAGTGTTCCCACAGATCAGAGCTGAAGTTGAATGGAGCCACAGAAGGCAAAATAAAGAGGCTGTGTCCAAAAAGCAAGATTTGCAGCTTAAAGACCCAGTAGAAGAATCTCTTAAGAAACCAAGGAAGTGTTCATGAGGGTTAGCTTTAGCCATAGTACAAGTACAAAGCATGTAAGGTCAGCTGAGAATAGTTCTGGTCAAGAAAATACTTTCCTGGACTCCATTCTCTTCCTTCCCCACAGCTTCAAACTAAAATGAGCTGTGGGTGGGAATGGCAACGGAGAACCAGAAGTACTTTCTAGTACCTGAGACTATTACTATAGTTTGGATCTTAAATGGCCCCCCAAGGGCCCCCACTGGGCCCAGTTTAACTTATTGGGAGGTGAAAATTTTAAGAAGTGGTCTTAGTAGGAGGTCTTTGGCCCACTGTGGATATGCCTCCCTATAGATTCTTGTCTTTTCCTTTTCTTTGGCTTTTCTTCCCACCTAACAGGTGACCAGTTTTCCTCCAACACACGTTCTCTGCCATATGTGCTATCCTGCCCCAGGACCAACAGCAACAGGGCCAACTGATAAGGACTGAAGCCTCCAAAACTCTGAGCCAAAATAAACCTTTTCTCTTTATAAGTTAATTGTCTCAGATACTTGTTATAGTGACAGAGATCTGACTTATACAACTATATTTGGTTTCTGAAATGATTATGTAAAAATATTTAGCTACCTGAAAGTTACCAGAAAAGTAATGCATAATGTAACTTGCATTCTTGGGCATCTGGGGCAGAACAGATAAATGGGACAATGAAAAATAAAGATTCATTTTAATTAAATCAATTCTGCTTGTTCAACATACTGTTTATACTTATTCAGTGATATGAATGTTTTAAGAGTAAATTTTCCTCCTAGTGATCTTTTTAAGCATCAATATTTAGTATTTTCATTCTCATATGTTCTCACCCTCCAAATATGTTTCATTTTCAGGTTTAATTTATTCCTTGATTGAAGAGTCATGTGTAAAAGAGTTTTCTTTAGTTTCAAACAGATTGATTTGTAAGGGGACATATTATCTTGATTTTAGTTTTAAGCTTAATTGTGCTGCAAGTGGCTAACCTAAATAGGCCCATAGAATTAAAACTTATAGAAGTTAAGTTCCAAGGCTAGTGCATGATGAAAAAAGTTGAAGATTCCAATTTTCTTACCGTTTTGCTTCACTGTGCTTTGTTGTCGCTCCTTCCTCTGAAAGTCTTGTATCTTCTCTTTCTACTCATAACTTGAAATGTCACAATACTTTATGGTAATGTGGGTCTTTTACTATAATACGTATATCTTTTGGATTCTAGGGACCCTTCCTAGAGGAAACATCTTTTAATTCTTTCTTTCATAAGCTGATCCTGGCCATTTTCTCTGCTCAGTCTGGAACTTCTATTAAATATTTGACTCTTTGAGTTCATTTCCTAGCTCTGCTCTTCTGTCCTATTCTTCCTTTACCCTTTGGATTTTCCTTTCTTGAAGATTCCTTAAAATCTAGCCTCCAAATTATTCTACTAATTTATAAAACAAAATCTAACCACTGAAAACATACTAAGTGAAAGAAGCCAGGCACAAAAGGTCACATAGCATAAGACTCTATCAACACAACATGCCGAAATAGGAATATCTGTAGGGAGGGAAGCCAGGTAAGAAGTTGCTAATAGCTGGGAGAAGGATGAGAATTTACTTACTTCTAATGGACACAAGATCTTCTTTGGAGTGTTGAATATATTTTGGAATAAGAAAGATGTGATTTTTGGAAAACATTGCAAATGCACTAAATACAGTAACTGTGCACTTTAAAATGGTTAATTTTGTTATGCAAATTGCACCTCAACTAAAAAATATTTCTTAAGCAAGTGAAAAAAATTTATGATAAAATCAGCAATCATGTTTGAATTTTCCATGTCTCTTTCTGAGTTTCTTCTTTTATTTTCATGACATCCATTTGGTTTGTGTAATGAACAGATTACCATCTCAAATATAGCTGAGGACACTCATTAAATATTTTTGTTCTGTTTTTGTCTGTGTTGCTTTAGTTTATTCTAAAATTACTTTTATTTTTATTAGTACAGGTGTGCCTTACACAATTATGGCATTCATCATAGGGAGTTGGTACATGTGCATAGTATTCTGTATCTCAATTCTTTTTCCATTCCCTTTCTTTCCCTTCTCTCCTCTTCCTTTTCCCTCTTTTGATCCTTTCACATTTAAGAAAGATTTCCCTACTTCCTATTATTTATCTTATCTGTTTATTAGTGTTTTGACATGTTAAAATTTTTCATAGTGGGTTTAATATTTCTCTCTTCAGGAATTGAAATCTAATTCCATCTTCCAAAGTATGGACAAATTTTGGGGTCTTATTCTAGTGAGGAGAAGAAACTGGAAAAAATAGTGTAAAATGTGCAATATTGGATTAGAAAAGCTTTCTACTTGCTCACTTTCTAAAATCACTCCCCAAGGGTGGAATCCCAAGGGGGAAGATCATGAGGGAACTCAAGCAGCCCTATGGAGAGTCCTACTCAATAAGGATCTGAGATTTACCATCAGCCAACAAGGCTCTGAGGCCTCATGCTCACAGTCATGTGAGGGAGGCCATCTTGGAATCAGATGCTCCTGCCTTCATCTTTGCAGTTTATAAAAAACCTAGAACTAAGACCACTCAGCTAAGCCCAACCAAATACCTGATCTATAGGAACTATAACATAATAAGTGGTTCTTATTTTAAACTGCTAAGTTTGGGAGATAATGTGCTATGCAACAGCAGAAAACTATTACCAAGGTTTCCCTCAAATGTTTGGTAATGCCTTGTTTAACATTGTTTTTTTCAAGAATGAAGAATTCTAAAGTTGCAAGACACTCTGAATAGATAGGTAGGGTTTATCCATTTGTGGGTGCTGCTTTAGAGTGATTAAACTGGAAGAAGGCCAAAACTTTGAGACCTAAATGACAGGAAGAGGAGATGGCTTTTTCTCCAAGGCCTCTCAGAAGACTTTTAAAAAAACAATGATAACTACAAGACTGTGCTAGTTAGCTTTCTGTCAGTGTGGCAAAATACTTGAGAGAATCAACTTAAAAGAAGGAAAGGTTTAGTTTGGTTCACCATTTCAGTGGTTTGGTCCCCTCACCTATAGTTCTTGGCCTGGTCCCTTTGGGCCTGTGATGAAACAGAGCATCATGGCAGAAGTTCCTGTCAAAAGAAACAAAAAGGGGCCAAAGTCTAGATATACCTTTCAAGGCATGGTGATGTTACTTCCTCCTGCCAAGTGCCCACTGAAATGTTCTACCACCTCTTGGTGGCACCACAAGCTGGTGAACAAGTCTTCATCACATGACCTGTGGAGGACATTAAAAACTGAGTTCACAACACAACTGTTCTGTGGAAGGGAAGGGAAAGAAATCTGAGCAGCACATACTGAATTAACCTACATGTTAAAGATTATTATTCTACTCAATTTACTCTGGATTTCATCATCTCAGGTTTCCCTAGGATCTAGAAGGTCAGTGGGCACCTGCTCCATCTGTGTCCCTCCACTCAGGCTCCGCGCCATGGCTTCCTTTACTTGCACTACCAATTACCACTCTTCTATCTTCCATGAATTTGTTTATTCTCCTTTCCACTGCTAAAACTTCATCTGCTCTCTTTAACATTGCTGATTATACTTTCTTTTCATTCTGCTCTCATTTTTGTTGGTCCCCAGAGGAAGATAAGACAATGTCTAAGCATCTAATCACAACTTCCTTTAACTTAATCTAGGATCTTTGTTTAAATTCATCTAATATTCAACTTATAGTTCAATTTCTTCTGTGCAAAACATAATTGTTTTACTTCAATAACTGAGTCTGCCTTTTTTATCTTAATCCTAGAGATATTTGATGTCATAGCTTCTTTTGTGTTGTTTCCAGTCCCTTTGTTGCTCATCATTTCATACATAGATTCCTTGTTCTGTTTTAATAAATAGTTTCTTATTTGTGAAAGTCCATTCCAGTCATCTATGGTTGTCTTACAGTTTTATGAATGATATTTAATCTTTGCTTCTTAGGTGCTTTTCATCTTTCTCTAAAACAGAAGTGCTGAAGTTTGGGTATTGAATATTGCCCAAAGCCCTGTGTGTTAAAGTCTAGATCCCCAGGGTGGCTCTGTTGAGAGGTGGTGAGAGTTTTAGGAAGTGGATCCCTGGGAGAGTTGTCTAGGTTACTGGGGGTGTGTCCTCAAAGGGAATTGTGAGGCTTGGGGAATTTTTTTTCTTCATCTCTTTGCTCCTAACTATTAGGGGAGCAGCTTGCTCCCCCTTTGCAACCAAATAGCCCCAAGAGAGGCCTAAAATAAATGTTTCTCCTGATGATGACCTAGAACCCATAAATGAAAAATAGACCTTTTACCTTTATAAGTCACTTATCTCAGGTACTTTGTTATACTGACAGAAATCTGACTAATGTAAGAGACCACTGATTCAATTTTCTATACAGGGTCAAATAAGAAGTATTTTCAGCTCTAGAGACTTTTGGGCTCTGACATAACCATTCACCCTGCTGAAGTAGCAGAAGAGCAGCCAGAGACAGCACTTAAGTGAGAGTGTGTGACCATGCTCCAATAGAAATGTATCTATAAAAGCATGTGGAAAGAGAAAAAGAACACATAACAAGTTAATCCAGACTGTGGACCTTCATTTGGTTCTTTTTTCTCTGAAGGATGAGAAAATGATCACCCAGGCCTTCAAGGCATTGGCATTGCACAACAAGGCAAAATGCTAACCCTGAGGAAGAAACAATGATGGAAACATGGGACCTACTGAACATCTCCTGCAACTTCATATCCACAATCACTTCAAAATTAAAAAGCGTTTCTAAATGGCAAGAAATCAAATGAAGGGGAAAAATTCTTTAACTAGTCTAAATGTGAACAAAGTTGAAAATATGGGATAGTCATGAGAGAATAGACTTTTCCTGGACCCCATGCTCCTGTGGTACTATGGCCTTCCAGTCACAGAGCCAAAAGCCTTCTGGGGACCCAGAGCTCCATTGCTCCAGCAGAACTGGTCCAGTGTGGTTCTAGGCTGCCAAGGCCAAGGCCGTCACCAGTCTGGAGAGATCAGCCATTTCAGGGTTTTGATTCATCC
This sequence comes from Petromus typicus, assembly GCA_004026965.1. NCBI lineage: Eukaryota > Metazoa > Chordata > Mammalia > Rodentia > Petromuridae > Petromus > Petromus typicus. The sequence goes on along the minus strand of PVIR01003774.1, from coordinate 7,784 downwards.
AAATAGGGATGGGAGCAAGGGCTTGAGGAAAACGCAAACAATCCTTCACACCCTATGCATATCGGTAAATGCAGGAGTACACATCCTTTAAAAACAGTGGTATGAAGACTATGAACACCCTGTAAAACAATTTTGATATGATATCAAGTGGAGAAAGAAGTAAAAAATATCCAAGTTTATACTTGAATGCTATAAATGACACATAGAAAAATGTACAGAAAAGAGGGTACCAAAATATGGATGAGAATTAGGTTAAAAGCAGAAGTTTGGGGATGATTTTTCCCCTAAGAACTAAATTTTCCGTAGTTATCTTAAATTACTTTTGTGATCAATTTTATATACATAAGAAGGGACATTTTTAGCTATATAACTTATTTATAAGAATCAAACCAGAATGATAAAGATCTCTTGACTCCATCTCATAAATGATTCAGGGCCCGAGAGTACTGGGTCTATAGAGGGCCAGACTAAGGGGTCTTGATGATCATCCTTCACTGTTTGAGAGCTGCCATTTGGGAGAAAAATTAGCCTTACTCATGATTCCAGAGAGCAGAATGAAGACCCGGAGGGGCATGTCTCTGTTCAGCAGAAGAAAAAGCTCACCAAGAGCAAGACTTCCCAATAATCTAGACTGAGCTGCCTCTAGGAACAGGGGTATTCAAGCTGCAGTCACAGCTGTGGATTGCAGATACTAGGAAGGAGATTGAAACAAGGTAGAAGAAAACCAAGAAGTACAAAGAGAATTAAATGAATGTTTGAAACAGGTCTATCATGGACTGGCAATTTGTCTTGTAGTTCACTACCTCAGCCCACCCATCATCCCCAGCAGGCCTATTAAAGGGAGCTCTGTATGTGGGAAAACCACAGCATAGTAGCTATCATAGACACAGAGGTGCAGGCCACTTAGGTCAGTGTCCCGCAGTGCCTATAAAAGTATAGAGTGTCAAAGAGAGTCCATGTACAACCAGATCACCATGCCAGAGTGTTTAGAGTAACTGAGGTGCCAGCACAGGTATTTGAGTCCCAGGCTACCAACTCCCTGCTGTGGTGCCAACTGGGTGGCCAGACTTTCACTCCACTCCTGCACCACCATGCGCTTCTGTCTCCTTCCAGAAAGGAGGATGAAATCAGCAAAGACAGTGACCTGCCTGGGAGAAGAAGACAAGTTCACAGAGTCAATAAAGAGTGACAGCTCTGTCAGTCTGACTTGCTCACATTGCTGTTTCCAGCACACACATGCATGCCCATGCACATACACACACAACACACACATACACACGAGAGAGAGAGAGAGAGAGAGAGAGAGAGAGAGAGAGAGAGAGAGAACAGCTATCTTTTTTCTGGAAAGAAATATTTGACCCTTAGGCTGCTCATTGTTTTTTCATTTGGGTGACAAAAAACACCGGTGGTCATTCTGGCTCTGAATACAGTCAGTGTTTGAATGAAGATGATATTTGTTTGAAAATAATGAAATATCTATCCAAGCCCAGGCGCCACACTGCCCTGAGGTGAAAGTGGAACGTACCTCACCTCATCTTTCATTCCCAAGCAATGCCCTCCTGTAATGAAAACAGTTGTGTCCATGTTACTGGGCCGTGGCAAAAGGAGCTGAAGCATTTCTTGCAAAAACACAGGGGAGTCGATCGATAAAACCCATCAGAAGTGCTGCGTTCCTGAAGCGCTTTCTGTATTCATTTATCCTGGACTCGGGAGTGATTACGTTGGGATCTTTTTTCCAAGGACTCAGCAAATGAAAAAACTTCCCAGCCCAGTTGTCTGTCTTTCTTGAAAGGCTTTGGTTTCTTCAAATGCGTGTTTGCTGTTTATATCTGCCTCCCGGGCAGCTTCAGGGCCACTCATGATGAGTTTATCGTTGGCAACAGGTGTTTGATGGCTGCAGGGACTCATTGTTAATGGATCCCCCAGCTTCCAGCTGCAGGAAGCACAGGGAAAATTGTCACAGGGAGCGCCTGTGGTTCTTCTGTTCTCAGAGCCATGACCCAGAGCTGATTTCCGGTCTCAGAGTCCTCAAAAGGAATGCCACCCCCTGCAGAGCAAAAACACCTTGCAGTAATCTGTGCTCCGGAACATAGAATTTGCAGTTGTAACGAGTAAGACAGGTAATCCGTGTACACTTTGTCTAGCTTATCCCTGTGAAATTTCTTAGAGCCATAGTAGAGTATCGAGATTAGGATATAGATATTGATAGAACTCATCTATCTTGTCCATATTCCTCCAGTTTTTCTTGATCTCATTGGGTATGTATTAAGTTCTATTTAATCTTTTCACTTGGGTCGGTCCATGTACACAGTGCTATAATCAAAATTTCTGTCCCTTTCTGTGATTTCCTTCTACCTATTCACCTACCATTCCCTCCACTACCACTGTACTCAACTACGAATCTGTTCTCTATTTCACAATTCTGCTATCTCAAAGAAGGTCATATAAGATGGAATTATCCATTCTGAAAACTTTGAAGACTGACTTTTTTCCTTCAGCATAATTTTCTGGGGAATCATCCAGATTGTTATATGTATCAATAGTTTATTCTTTTTTATTGCTGAGAACAACTCCATAGTACAGATATACCACTTGTTTTAATCACTTACCTGTTGAAGACATATGTCTGATTTTGATTTCCAGTTCTTAAAATTAAACTGCTGCAAACATTTTTATACAACTTTTTGTACACACCATGGTTCCCATTTCTCTGGGATAAATATACAGGAGTGTAATTTGTTGGACTGTTTTATAGTTGCACATTTAGTTTTTAAAGAAACTGATAAATTCCCTTTCATGCTGTCTGTGCCAGTATACATCCCACCAGCAGTGTAGGAAGGATCCAGTTCTTCCACATTCTCACCAGTATTGGTACTGTCACTATTGTAAGACTCTGGACATTCTGAGAGGTGGGCAGTTGATACAGCATTGTGGCCTCAATTTGCATTTTCCTAATGGCTAATGATGCTGAACATCTTTCCATGTGCTAACTGGTCATCTGCTCATCCTTGGTGAAAATGTTTATTCATTTTGTCTTTCTCCAAAGGGGAGCAGTTAGAGTTCTTATGTTGTTCTCTGCTTTTACACTATTGACAGTTCATGGCAAATTTCACAGCATAATCTCTGATTTGCTAGACTCTGGCTTCTTTCCTGTCTCTGCTTCTGGATTTGGCACTCAGAAAGGTGTAACTGACACTTGCTGTCTGGAATCACCCAGCACTAATCTTTCTTCTCTTGGTGAACTATTCTGCTCTTGTAGCAGCCAGCTATTTTTCTCCTGGTGATCCTTGTGCTTCAGAGGAAGTTGAATTCATTCATTGGCCATGGCTCGGTCCCTCCTCCCTGGCTAAATGGCCAAGCCTAAATGGCTGAAAGTGTCTCTTCATCTTGGGAGATTTTGTCAGCCAAGGTGATCCAACTACCTGACACCAGGTATTTTGTTTACTGTTTTAGGACAAAAATACTTTTCTTAGAAACCATGAACCAAGGAGCACAGAATTCACTAAAACTGGTAGATATAGGGTCACAACAGGAGATTTCTACTGAGTGAGGAGGTAATGCAGAGAAGGTTGAGCCAAAAGATAGGGGACCTGAGTCCTGGTTGCATCATCTGAGGCCACAGGATCAAGACTTACTCTACCATGAAATAAGGTAATCGTCTAAGTCATAGGCCTAAATGTTGCTTGCATCCCAATAAAAGTCCTACTCCCAGCTCCCAAGCTCTGGCTATAGGAGAAATGCAGGAACCTTTGGAAACTCTGCTAAGTGCACTAACAAGAGTGGGCCAGGCTGTCCGTCCTCCTTCACACTGATGATAAGGTGCCTCATCTCACCTTGGTGGCCTTCCTACCCTTCCAACTAATCTTGCCTCAAGGTGCAGACTAAGGAAGTGGCACCTCTGTCCTCACAACACAGTGCTTTTGCTGAGAAGACTGGGGTAAGGTCATATCGAATAGCATCTTATGCGGCCAGATGAGCACGGAATGACTCATTTTTGGGACCACCCTGCTTTGTGATCAACACCCCACACATCCTCGCTTCCCAGTGAATTCAGCACCTGCAGTGATCTTTCCTGACAGGAGATTCCAATAACTTGGGTATGCCCCAGTGCAAGAGGTAAGTCCACTCTGACCCTCTGTGTTCTGGGAGACATTTGACAGGCCTCTACCATCTCATGGCCATGACCACTGTTGCTCTCTTTATCCTGCTCTCCAGCCCAACACTAAGCTCTTTGATTGTCGAAACTATTTCTTGTGCCACTGGCATGTAGCACAGAACCTGAAGCATAACAAAGGTCTAACTTCTGCTTGCTGAGTTAACTGGCCTCAGTGTACAAGTACAGGCAATGGGCACATGCTTCATCACCCAGGCCTGATTCTGGGTTCCAATGTTGCTGGCTCTGTAACACTGGGGCTATTTCAAAATCCGCCTGGGTCTTACATCAGCTGAATGGGTACAGAAAGAATGAGGATCAGGTCCTAGGTCTCTCAGGCTGTAGCAGCAGCTGGGCCTAATTGAGGGAGCAGCCAGGATCAGTGGGGAAGAGAGCACTGCTTTGTGCTTTGCTCTCTGATATTCCTTTTTCTTGGGTTGCACTGACCCTGTGGCCCTACCCTCATTAGCATCATGTCGCAGCTTCTGGACTAACTGGCAGCTACATCTAAGGTCATTGCGCTCCAAAGCTATACATTGCCCAACTATGTGTCCAGAGGGAGGGTTTCCTTAAAAAGTAGACCAGTCAATTCCTAAGGGCAAGTCAGCTCTGGTGTCTTCACCACAAATGCATGCAAGCAGTGAGCAATTTTCAGTCAAGAAGAATAAAGCCTTTCTCCACATTCAGGCCAGCATTGCGCTGCAGCCACACGTGATGAGGGGAGCTGGCATCTCATTCCCTTCCTTTTCAGGTTTGTGAATAGTCGGGATGCTTGCTCAGGGAAGATTTGAGTCCCTCTGGGTGGCAAGCAGTGAGCAAAGAAGAGAGAATTGAACTGCAAATGATACCAACATATCTGTTGTTGTCCTGGACCATAGAGTCTGTGGGAAGAGGGACAAGAAGAGGAGAAATGAAGCAATAGCCAATCCTGGAAAGCTTCCTAGAGGGAGTGACACCTAAAATGAGACCCAAAGGATCAGTAGGATTGGACAATAGTGAGGTAGGAGAGGGAACAGAAAGAATCCATTAAAGTCCCCAAAAAAGACACAGCCGGTGTACACAGAGAAGGGTGTTTCTGTACATGTGGCCACCACTGGCAGAGGGTGCTGAAGAAGAGCAAGACTCATGGAAGGGGCCTTCAGGACCGCACTACACAGAGAGGACTGCAGTCAGAGGGACATGGAGAGCCCAGACTACATCTGACATGGGAGGGTAGCATGAAGAGATTCTATTTAGAGGGCTCCTTTTGGCTACAGAGTAGAAAATTCCTCCAAGCCTAGAGAAAGCAGAAAGGGGGTTTTATTTCTAAATCTCAGGAGCCCTGACCTCCAACAGGAACTGAAATTTTGAAGACTTGAAACTAGGCCGCCCATAAGAAACAGAAACACTATGTAAGCTACTTGGTAGGAGCTGAGGCTACAGCAGAGACATGGACATTGATCCGGATGATCCAGAGATTGCAGGGACTAGGAGAGGCAGGAAATACCTTGGCTTCTCCCCTCCTCCCACAACCACTCTCCCGTCAGTTACTGTGGCCAAATCTAAATGGGAAGCCTTTGGATAAAAGGATCTCCCAAGCCCCATGACCACCCCCTCCACCCTGCATAGGGAAGAAAATCAGAGGAAAGGCAGAGAGTAAGTATTTCAGTTTTCAACATTTCCCTAACCAGACAAACAATGCACTCTATAAATGGTACTAAAACCTATGATACAAATCATGGAATCAAATCCATATTTAAGGATATATTTGTTTGATCCACATGAGATTGCCAAACCATCCAATAATGGAAGTTGCACAGGCTCATAGTTTTAAGTCTGCAGAGTCCTTTGGAAACAGACCTATGAAACTGGACAGAACTTGCCTTAAGGTGATGGTAAGTCTGAGATGGGAATGATCCTCTCTGTTCTGATCATTTTTTGCTTTTAGAATTTGCATCTATGTTACTTATTTGAAATAGTAGAATAAAAATATCTTTAACTGATAAATACAGTAGAGCAGCATTTATGTAAAGGTTTCTGTTTTCGAAGTTACTGTTCTAACGTTCAGGTAGCAGGGAGGATGAGGTGTGTAAGAAATGTCCCAAAGGGCAGAACTGGCTAGGTCCCATTCATCACATTTGTAGGCCACTGGTCTGGGTGACAAGTTATATCCTTAATCCAGGGGCCAAGAAAGTGTCCCAGAAAGGGAATACAGGTGATCAGATTAAGAATGTCGTATCACAGTTCCTAGGGGTTACCTGGGAAACTTTACATCCGAGCCCAGAGGCAGATAGGAGTTGTGTATATTAGGATCCCATATTTTTGGTGCTCCTCTGACTCAAGACAGTGCTGAGCCCTCATCTGACATTTGGAAGGGGATGTGGCAGTAGTCAGGGCCCCCTGCCCACTCTGACTAGGAGGCTGCCCTGTGGTCACATGAAAATTTGGTCATATATTTTCATTTTGAATTGTTGCTCTTAAAAACATAAATTCTATGGATGGGGGCATAAGGAAAGTCAGTTGATGGGGTCAAGGTAAGTCCAAGCAGGAGTAGAAGACAGGCTCCCATCAGAAGCTTACTCTCCCACTCCTGCCAGTGTCTCCTGTTCACTCAGTACTTCAGTAGACCAGGGCTGGCCCCAAGGCTTCTGAGGCTACACTAGACAAGTAATAAGAAAATTCAAAGACAGACAATAAACAACCAGGTTAAAGCCAGGCTGGGACCTTTGTCAAAAGATATAATTTCATAAACACATACAAAACCTGTAAATGCTCACATGACTTTTATGAATAGTATTCATAATATGCATATTCATAGTGGTATAAGTGTGTACTACTCATATACATGTGACCATACAATATTGTAAGGCTTTGATTTTGTTCTTCCTATATTTTCTAATTTTCTCCTGTTCAGATTGGAGGTCAACTCTAGACTTACAGTCTTTAGGGAGGTACGTCAGGCCAAAAGTAAAAGCTGTTTCTGGTTTGGTTTTTCAGCCCTGAAGAAAATTCTGAGGGTTCATAAATGAACCTTTAGAACTCCTTTAGAACTGAAGGAAGAAAATGAGAGCTCTGTGGTCCTAGAGTGGTGGTAGGTTCCAAGCTCAGGTACCTGCCTGACCCGAGTGGGGGTAGTGAGATTCCAGACCCTCAAAATATGATCTTCCTTTCTGGCAATAATGACTTCTCCTCAAACTAGAACTGGAAGCAGTAAAGAACTCCTAAAACTGAAAGGGTCTGGATCTCAGTAGTGGGTCTACTGAACTATGCATGAAAGTGTGGCCTCACTAGAGTACTGGAAAGGAAGGAATACCTTCACCAAGAACCTTCTCCATTCCGGGCATTGTCAGCATGGGCGTCAAAACAGAGCCACTTCAAACTACCCACAGAGCTGTTGGAAAAATCAAACATGCTACCCAAAAACATGAGGGAATAACCCTTTCCGATGTGAGGCACATACTCTCTCAGCCATGGCCCGTCCATGTTCAAGTCATCACTGTAGTCCACTCAGGGATGGCTTTCATGATTCCTTTTCTTACACATATCATGAAGAGTTGAGGAGTGAGTTCATGAAAAGAAGGGAGTAGGGGAAATGGCAAGAAAGGAAGGGAAAGAAATGGCTATCTTCTCAAAGTATATTTAGTCCCACTTA
>PVIR01003773.1:61003-78714 GCA_004026965.1 Petromus typicus | reverse complement strand
AAAAAGTTAAAAAATGGAAACAAAGTTTATGTATCTAAATGGGGGTAAGAGTTGTAGGGAAGGAAGGTGAATGGGGAAAAATGAGAATCAAGATACATCAAGTACAGGTACAAATACCCAATGTTAAACGTTGGTCATAATGTATATCTAAAAGGTACCAATAAATTCAATAAAAGAGAAAAATAAATACTCAGGAAACTTTTAATTTATACTGTACAAAGCTAATGAAAGATTGTTTTATGCATAAATAACCTTCACTCTGAAAAAAACCAAAAAGAATAAGTTCTAAGGAGACCATGTAACAGGCAGTTGAAAGAATAAACCTGAGAGTCTGGGTGAGGACGCAGTTAACAGGGCGGCTGTGGCCACCACTGGCAACTGGTGGAGACAAGGGAGTGACCAGGGACAGGGCGAATCCCCAGGGAGAGCTGTGACCGCTCAGCAGTGACCCGGAGAACACACACATTCACCGGGTAAGGACCAGGCTACGGAGAAAAAAGAGGAACGATCACGAGTTCATGAAAGCAGCAAAGCCACTGAGCCCTGAGTATCTCAAGATGATTTTAAAGAAGTGAAAAATCAACAGCAACAGTAGCATTTCTCCTAGTGACAGTGTATTTCCTTCAGTGAATTAATTGTGACCGCCAATCCTATGGTCGTAACACACGCAGTGTAAACTTTAAATTATCAAATGTATCTGAGCATTTCACTGTCTTTATTTCTCCTCAGCCCTTTAAAACTCTTATAAGAAGGGCCAGTGATTTATCTCAGTGGTTCCAGCGTCTGCCTGGCAAATGCAAGGTCCTGAGTTTGATCCCCAGGAACCACATATCACAGTGCCGGGTATGGTGGCTCATCCCTGTAATCCTAGCACTTGGAAGGCAGAGGCAGGAGGAGTGCTGTGAGTTCGAGGCTAGCTTTGGCTACATAGTGAGTTCAGGTCCAGCTCAAATTACAAAGTGAAACCATATCTCAAAAAACTAAAAATAAAAACCTCTTGCAAGAAGCTTGAGGATGACTGTTTAGGACATTCCATTCTTTATTACACTGCCAAATGTGCACCTGAGTGTGTGTGTCGGGGGGGGGGGGGTCCCTTCAAACCAGACTTTAAAATCTAAAGAGTCTCAAGAAAGATACCTGCTTAGCACAGCAGAGCATGGGCGTGGATCCCTTTTGTTACCTGTAAAGCCAACTTGGCAGGTACACTCATAGGTGTCCCGGCTGAGCATGTGGCAGGTGCCTCCATTCTGACAAGGCCGAGTCACAAAGCAGGGGTGAGAGGTCGAGTGTTGGCAGTCCTCCCCTGTGAACCCCGGAGCGCACCGGCAAGTAGCTCTCCCCAACATGGCCTGGGCCACACAAGTCCCACCATTTTGGCAGCGGTTCTTCTCACAGGGATCTCGGTGTTGGCAATACTCTCCCAAGAAACCCTCTGGACATCTGTATGGAAAAACAGAGGCGTTCGTTAAAACTCTTGACTTGTTTGTAAGCCCAGTAAGTCGCAGTAAAACAATACAGGCTCTCCAAGATAACAGTAAACTGAATCAAGAGACTCACAATATGATCTGTGAGCTGCCCCTACTCCTGGAAAAGCAGGACGTGGAGAACTTAACCACACACTTCCAGGTCTCCAGGGGTCTTGGCAAGGTGGGTATCCAGCAGGGTGTGCCACAGGCAGTCAGCACAACCTCCCTCGAGGCGGAATGCACACAGCTTTGTCCCCGGAGGTCAGCCCGGATCTCTCCTTTTGGAGAGCACTGTTCACACTCTCTGCTTAACCCCATCAGCTTTCTCATTCTGACTCGGCCATTTGAGGGGATTAAGGTGTTTACATTGAAATGCATGGACCTGACCAACCTTTTTACCCTCCAATTTACAAAATAGAAGATATTGTGAGCTATTTCTCAATTAAGTATGAAGAAATAGTGAGTTCTTCTTTCTCTTGCTTCCACATCAGTTGGCCTGTACGTAGCTTTCTGGGCTACAACAGATGGTGAGACTGTAACCAAAAGGGGAAGGAGGTACGGGAACGGGAAAAGGCCCAAAGGAACGCCTCAGTATCTGCTAATACATGTGGCAGCTTTTTTAAGCAAATAAAAAGACACAAGATGTAATTAAAATAATATAAAATATCAAAGGTACTATATTAAGGTACCAAAATGAGGAAGGGAAATAATTAAAGAATAACATCGTATAATATATTCTGCATTGAGAAATCTTTTTATATGCCACCTCTTAATTCCTAAAACGTACAACCATTGTGAACTATAAGTAATGTTTACAATGATTTTCTCCAAAAAGCTCCAAAAAAGCTTGAGACTCTTCATTTTCTCTTTTTTTTTTTAGGTTTTTTGAGACAGGGTCTCACTTTGTGGTTCAGGCTGGCCCTGAGCTCAGCCTCCAATTCACATCACAGCAATCCTCCTGCCTCTGCCTCCCGAGTGCTGAGATTATAGGTGTGAGCCACCACACCCAGCACTGTGGTATGTGGTGCTGATTGCTGCTGGGTGTGAGACTCCGCACCCAGTATTGTATGTGGTTGCTGGGGGAACGAACCTGGGTCCTTGAGCTTGCAAGACAGATGCCTGAACCACTGAGCTAAATCCCTGACCCCTTCATTTTCATAATGAGTTGTTTAAAGCATCGACTGGCTGAAGCTGAGAGGAAGGAAGGAGCCTACACCTTGGAGGCTCAGCAGCAGTCCCAGGACTACGACCTGGCACATGACTTACTGTCACCTACTACCAATTAGTTCACATCCAAAGTTACAGAGGCTACTAAACGATAGGACGGCTGTGAAAACAGAACAAGGCAAGTACATGAAAATCCATATGAGCACGAGAACTTCTTCAAACGAAAACATTTTGCTCTTTGGGTGTACTGAGGCCATTACAATGACTTGTCCAAATCATAGTTTGATTTGATAATAGATGTGGAGTTGGGAGGGTCGTCTTGGTTTTTTGCTTTTTGTTTTTCTGAAAGGAGGAAAGAACACCAGAGTGGCACAGCTAAAATTAACCCTGAGTTACATTATTAAAAGCAGCTTATTCACGAAATGTGTTACGGATGCTGTTAAAAACCCCAACACAATTGTCACTCACAGGGACAGTCCCCTGGGCATGGGCCTGGCTCATGACTCTCGATCCCCAAGTGGGAATTATTCACCTTGTAAATAATGCCAATCTTCTAAACTTGGGTGGGCTCTGACCAGCTCCACTGCTAACTGTTACACCACTCCCACAGCTACCATGTAGCATCTGCTAGAAGAATGCAAACACATTTAAATGCTAACATCATAAACACACAATGAAAACACAAGTTTCCCAGGAAAACAAAAATGGAACATTAAAGTTCCTGGAACTAAACAGAAGAATTTCTGAATTATCTGTTTTGAAGGCTTAATCCACATGGTTGCTCCCTACCAAGTATGGAAAAATAACTTTCAACCAAAATATGTTTAAGAAACCAATAAAAACAGAGGCTGACAAAGTATATGTTACCAGTCTAATTTGGCCTGTAGCCCATTTTCATAGCCAATAAACTAAGAATAGTTTCTACATTATTCAATGGCTGGCGAAAAAAATAAAAAGAATCATGCTTCGTGGCATTTGGAAATTATGTAAAAATCAAATTTCAGCATCCATAAATAGTCCTGCTGGAACACAGCCATGGGCGCTCGCTTACAGATGGTCCGTGGCTGCTTTTCCACTACAGCGGCAGAGTGGAGGAGCTGCACTGAGACCACGTGGCCCACAAAAATATTTACTCTCTAGCACTTCACAGAAGAAGTTTTCAGCCCTTGAGAAGAGAATATATGTAGCCAATTAATACCATTCACCATGCTTATTGATATTGATGTTAATGGTGATGAAGATAATATTCTCCTAGCAGTTACCACAAAGAATATGAAACTCCTAATTTTTACTCATTCTTGCAAACAAATATTTAGTAAATGCCTACTATGGCCAAACATCTAACAGCTCTGTGTGTGTAGGTTTCACCTCCAAGGACTCAAGCAACTGGATCAAAACAATCAGAAAAAAATGGGTCCATACTGAACACATTCAAGTGTTCTATACTGAACACTTTTCTCTGGTAATTATTCCCTGAAGATGTAATAACTCTTAGTCAGAATTTACACTGCATTAGGCATTATAAGTAATCTAGAAATTTTATGTACAGGATTTGAGTATTCACACACTTAGGTATCTGTGAGGCATCCTGGAACCCATTCCTGACAGATACTGAGGGACCAGTATACTGGGAAAACCCTTGCACTAGTGGAGTTTAAATGCCAAGAGGAGAAAGCAAAGACAAAATGGGTAAGTAAAGGATATAACATGTTAGAGGGAGTAAATGAGATAAAGAAAAACAGGAAGGGATAAGGTTGGGGATAGGGGCATGGACTGGGTGGAGAGAAAACTTTCACAGTTAAATAGAAAACCAGAGAAGGCCACACTGAGAAAGGAACACTTGAGCCCAGACCTGGATGAAGCGTAGGAACGGCTGTGTCGGTAACCAAGGGAAATGTGTTCCAGGAGGAAGGGTTACTGAATGGACAGGCTCTAAGAGAAAGTCCTGGAAGTTCATGTTGTGGTAACAAGATGCAGGGATACTGTTACTGGGCCGCCAAAAAACAGAAGAGTCACAGCCGCAGCGGTGGACCAGGTGGGCCTCCAGGCCACTGGACAAACAGTTTCGAGCTTTACTCTAAGTGAGATAATACTGAGACATGATGCACAGCAAACGTGCTCTCCTAAAGCTCACCACGCAACTGCGTCTCTTCTTCGTGCAGAACCAGACTTGTTGAAATTAAGGCTTGATTTTCTACTTCAAATGTTCTAGAAGGCCAGCTTTCAGCCTCTTTCTTTACTTTTACCTTTCAACGCATGCAGGTCTCTTTTATCTTGCTCATTGTGTTGCAACTTCCCTTTCCAAATTCTTTTCCATTCTGTGACTGCTTTTACAGACAATTCTCTTTCTTTACCATCTACTTCTTACCTGCCTGCAGCATGACTTTCACTTTCCTGACTAGACACTACGTTTTAAGAGTAAGGATTTTCCCGTTGTCATGTTCAGGACTCTCCTCAGAGATTTCGCATCAGGAAATCCCCTCTCGGGCAGAAGGTACTGCTGACCACTCCTCAAACCATTCTCATCTCTCTTCCCCTGACTTTCGGGACTCCCTCTGTGGATCTCTGAAGCTGGCTGAGTCCTCGTCTAGATTACTAGTTCTTCTTCTTCCCATTGGCTATGGCCACCCTGAGATTTGAGTCTGGGCTGCACGGCTCCTGTCTCACACGCCCTGGGATTGCTGTTTGTTATTCATTTGGCTTTCAATGCCGCCCTAAGGTAACAGACACAGCATGACTGCCTCAGCCCCATACATTCAGTCTTCTAGAACCTTCTAGAATCTACAGACCTTAGTACATCCTGCCAATACTTGAAACTAAACATCTGGAAAAAGATCTTCCAAAGTTCTTCCCATTTTCTAAGGATTCCACTCATAATTTAAGGTCATTTAGTTCACCACTTTAATATATATAATATATATATATATGTACATATAAAATAAATATATATGTACATATAAAATAAATATATGTATATATGTACATATAAAATAAATATATATATATAATATATGTACATATATATAATTTATTACTTTGTTCTGACATTTTGTTAACTGAGTCATTCATGTACACTATTCATTCATGTTCATAATTTCCTTTTTTAAATTAGTACATGTTTTCGTATATAACATTTACATTCCTTGTGTGAAGTTAATACACGCACATCACACATCCTAATTCTTTTTTGCTCCTTTCTACTCCTATACCGCCTCTCCTCAATCTCTTGAACTCTTTCCCCATTTGAGAAGAATCTACCTCTGTCCTTCCTGTTATCCATCATTCATTTTGTTCTTTATCTCTGAAACCATGCTATAATTAAGCTGTGGGTCTGATTTATTTCCCTTAACATTATGGTCTCAAGGTGCCTCCATTTCATCATATATGACTTAAGTTTATCCTTCTTTCTGACAATGTAATACTCTATTATATATAAATATCCCATTTTCTTTATCTATTCATCTCTTGATGGATATGTAGGCCACTTCCAAGATTTAAGTATCATGAATTATGACACTATAAACATGTATGTGCACATGTCACTGTAATGCAAGAAATGCTGGGATGATGTCAAATTAAAAAGCTTCAGGAGGGAGGGGAGCTTCTATACAGCAAAAAAGAAAGAAAGAGAGAGAGAAGGAGTGAGTAAAGGGACAACTTACAGAATAGGGAAAACAATTTTTTCAGTGATTCTTCAGACAAAAGACAAATATACAGAATACAAAAAGAACTAAAAAAAAAAATTAGACTTCCATCTATCCAAAATAAGACCCCATCAAAAACTAAGCAAGTAAAACGAACGTACACTTCTTAAAAAGAAGCATGAATGGCCAATAAATACATGAAGAAATGTGCAACTTTGCTGGCCACTTGAGAAATACAGATTAAAATACTGAGATCCCACCCTACCCAAGAAAAAATAGCTATCATTAAGAAATTTAGTAATAAAATCTTGTGAGGCTGTGGAGAACAAAGAATCCTTCTATGTATAAACTAGTACAACCATTATAGAAATAAGTATGAAGAGTCTTCAAAAACCTAAAAACCGGAATTGCATTTGGCCCAGCTAGTCCCCTTGCAGGTATCTTCCTGAAAGAGTTACAACATCAGCTTCCTTGTTGATACAAGGTCTAATCATGTCACAGCCTCTCTTCCGACACTGCCATCCATCTTTGAAATAACTGGAGCTGAGGAAGCAATGCCCCCTAAGGAAATTTCTATCCAATGAAATAATCATTTTTAAAGCATTCTTAAAAGATGACAGGCCTCTGCTTGAAAACAAACGTGCAGCAGAATGCCTCACACACAGAAATTTAGTAAGTGCTGAAGATACTATTGTTCCTGCTACTAACAGAACTGTCTCTACCGCAGATCTCCTGGACTTCTACCCAATTCCACATTTACTATATTTGCTCAATGGGTAATCTGGGCAAAGTACTAAAACTCCACATCGTAAAACAGACTTAATAATTGTATATAGTTTTTAAATCTTTGAAAAGCCTTTATAATATCATCCAGCACATAGTAAATATCAAGTTCTGTACTGGCCCACTGCTTCAACTGAAATTTTTAACTTTGCCACTGTCAGCAATCTCTTACTTAAGGTTTATAATTATGCTGCTTTTCCTAGGCACACACCAAGATAACTAAAAATATGTCCATACAAAAACATAAGAAACATCTGTACAAGAACATTCATAGTGTGACTCGTAACAGCCAAAGAGGGTAAACAGCCGAAATGTCCACTAGCTGATGAATGAGCACATGAAAATGCAATGAAATATTTGGTCATAAAAAGGAATGAAGTGCTGATACATGCTACAATGTGGAGTCACTTTAACAACATCACTCTAAGTGACACAGCCAGTTATTAAAGAACATGTATATGATTCAAATGCCCAAAACTGGCAAATCCCTAGACAGAAGGTAGATGAATGCTGACAAAGGTTAGGGAGAAGGAAAAATTTAGAGTGACTTCTAAGGAACAAAGAGATTTTTTTGAAAATGTTTTGACATTAAGTAAGAATGGTAGTACCACAACTTTCTCAATATACTGAAAGAACTCAATTATACATTTTAAAAGGGTGAGTTTTGTTACATTATGTAGCTTAACTTTAAAAAACAAACTATTTTTCTACAATTTCCACTCACTGGCCCTCCCTGTCCTCCAGAACACAAAGGAGCAAGCCTTCTACTCCTCTTACCGATAGACATTCAAGAATCTAAAGACAAAGCCAGGCACAGTGGTATACACCTATATCCCAGCCCTTGCGAGGCTAAGCAAAAGGATAAGTAAGGGCCAACCTTACCTTACTCACACAGTGAGTTCAGGACCAGTCTGAGCTACACTGTGACACCTTTTCTCAAAATACAAAATAGAATCTAAAGAATTTTTGTAGATTCTCTGGGTTCTTTCTGTCCCAGTACACATCACTTTTTGGACTATTACTTGGCATAAAATCATTCCTCAGTATAAAATTATTTCCAAGCTTCCTCATTCTTTTCAGTGGCTCTTCTACACTTAAAATCTCAACAGTAATGATAATCACAACGACCAACATTTTTAAGCATTCACTACATGTCAACGCTTGTTAAGCATTTTACAATGACAGATGATGCTAGTTCCTCTAGCAAACTCATAGGATCTGAGACTGAAAAAGGCCAACACGTATTCTCACCTACACGGCCTAGACCTGGACCACTCGCTGCATCCTGATCTCACGGGACCACAATGTTTCTACTACCTCGACCTAAAGCTGTCTCTGCTTTCTTAATACGTGCCGTTGACCACAAAATATGACGGGCGGCTAAATAGCTCTAAACCTTTTCCACATGAGCTACATTTATGCTGCATTTTTCTCATCCTAAACCCAAATGTTTCATAATTTGAACTGATGTTTGTTCACTCTAAAATTATAACATCTAGAATCTTTACCTTAAAGCTCACTGACTAAGACAACTATCACACTATATCCTCTACTCATAGAATTTCAGTGCTGCATCTTATCTCCAAAACCAACTGGTCCTAACCCCTATTCCATGATCAAAGATACCAAAGCTAACAACTGATCTCCACAAGTCTATCATTTGTAAATCTAACAAATTCCTTAGCCTTGCATCACCGAATTTATTCCTGTCTTTACCTAGAATTTCCAAGAAAGCAGCACTTAATGAAAGCACTTAATGACTTGTCCCAAAGACTACCACCTACTCGCTCAGCAGCATCATTCTAACTGCACGGGCCTTCTATCCACACCTCTTTGTAGGGATATTCTGGAAACTTCTTGTCAAAACACTACTATTCATCTTTTCTACATGTAATCTTGGTCATGTCACTCTTCTGCCTGGAAACTAGCGTACTGCCTAAGACTCTTCGACCTCACCTACCTTGCTCCTAACTACTTGTACATTCTCACCCAAATACTCCAGGTTATTACCACAATTTTGTAGACTGACTCTTATAAAGAAAATCTGAATTCCAGTAAGAAACAGCATGCTTTCTATCTGATGTTTCCTACTTACTGTTTTTCTCCCATACTTCTTTCAAGCATCTGCTCAAAATCTCTGACTGTTAGTAAATTGCCTTGCACACATCTGCCCATCTCTGGCCCTCCCGGCCATCACTGCAGTGTTCTAACCACGGACTCGGCTTCACTCCGCCTCCTTCCCATGCCTCTCTCAAGCTTCCATTTAGACGGTTTCTAGGGGAAGAACATGTCTTGAGGCCTTGTGCAGGGCCCTTGAATATCATATGCCACTAAACAACTGGTTCCAATGTAGGTTAAGCTTCATACGATGGATACGGTCAGTTTCACAACCCGAATCTGCAGGAAAACCCCCTTCCGACTCCACACTGCAGTCTGTCTGGTAGAACACTGGCCAAATCAAACCTAAGTCCTGAGGCTCAGGATTATCCTTCGTACCCCAGACGGCGAGCAGAGCTATGGACACGGGCCAACAGGGGAGTCATGGATAAGTGAGACAGTGGGAATAAGGACCCCTGACTACTAGGGCAGAAGGTCTTTCAGCCTCACATAGTGCTGCTCGACTGTGTCACGCAGGTACCCACCCTGGAGGTGTACGCAGGAAGCTATACTCTTTCTAAAAACAAGAGTCTAAATGGCTCTCTGCTTGACATAACTCAAATTAAGCCCAGTTAGTCTAGAAATATGACCAGAGAAGCATACAAGTCCCCTCACATATTTATAACTCCATTAAGTTACTGGTATAAACTTTGACAAATATCCTACCACTCAAACAAAAGAACTATGTAAATGATTTTCGAAAAAATTAAATCTAACAACTGCCTCTATCCCCAAAACTACATGGATGCCATGCTCCCCCCACCCACCACGTGGAATCTATCAGTTATTTAATTGTTCTCTGCCATTTCCCGCTATTTCACCTTCTTCCCTGGCTCTGGAATCCTGAAAGAACACAGTTCACAGGAGGGACTGAGAATGCAGGGGATGTATGGGGCAAATTTTTTTCTTATAAAGTAATTCCATAAACTAATGAGGTCCATACAAATATACTCATGACTGTTTCTTTAAAACTCTTGCCATTTCTAACATGAAGAGGTCCACGTTTTCATTGTTATTCTTCAAATACACCCAAGAAGAAATGAAATCAAGGAAGAAGAGAGAAAATGAAGGACCTCTCCTCACAGAACTAGAAAACATTCATGTGCAAAGATACCTAAGCAGCAGGCCCTGTGCCCCAGGGAAGCAGACGAAAACCAGACCCCAACTCTCACACATCACCAGCAGCCTGGATTAGTTTACATGTAGCCACTTTACAGATTTCAACGAAGCTGGGATGTGAATAGCAATTCCATTCTCTCTGGCCATGGCTGCAGTTCAGGATCAGTCTCCCTAGTAATAGAGGACAGAGAATTTTGTCCTTTCAAGTTTCCTAAGTGAATAGCCACTCGTGTAGAGAAAAGCTTCACAACAGTGCAGCAGCTTGTGTCGGCTCCAAGACGACTTAAGTCTGAGCAGGAAACAAGCCCCTTCTCCAAGTAAAACCCACTTTTCTCCCCCAGTTTTCTGCGAGGAAGGCTCTGTGGCAAGCAAGGAGAGGCCAAACTGCATCCAGGGCTTTGCTTCTCCTCTGTTTTTAGAGTTTGTTTTTGTTTTGTTTTTTTTTAAACTAGGGATTTGGTCATTAAAAAAACAACAACAAAGCAAAATCCCACTACATACAAGAAGAAGAAAAGGAGAGGCGCGCTTCACAAAACAGCTATTTCAAAATCATGATTTTTAAAAAACTACACAGAATGTGGAATGGAGGGGGAAAAATGTCTCATGTGGGTTGCGCCGGCTCTGCAGCTGCTCCTCATTAAAGCTCCTCTTTACTCCCTCTGGGCTGGTTTCCAGCAGAAAATTCTTTCAACAGAACTCTGCTTTCAACCCACTTTCTTCTTGCTCTGGGCCTCTCAGCCCCCGATCCTCAGTGGCAGCCTGCCCTCACCCAGCTCCAGAGGGGGGAAGCTGTCGTTAAGGTAAATGAGGTAAGGCCAGGGGGGAAACTAACTAAATCCAGAAACCAAATTAAGCATCCGTCAGTAACAAAGGTCTGCGTCTGAAAGGCCCCAAATCAGCCTGTTCTTTCCTACGACCATAATGCCAGCTTGGTTTCCTGCCCTTCCCCCACCCCATTAAAGTAGATAAAAATAACTGCTAACAGCCAAAGCTGGCTGTAACCAGTGAAAGTTCCTATGTAACTTTCAAATCCAAGACTCTGGCTACAAACTTTTAGGTGCCCAGGCCCACGCGACCTGCCCCAATGCGATGTACAGGCTGGCACTCTGGACCCAACCCACAGGCGACGCCCACCCTCTTCGCCCCCTGGCACTTCCAGGTCCGGTTTCCACAGACTGTCAACCTTTACTTCTGTAACTCAGGGTAGAAGTAACTAACTGGGTTACACCAGCTATTGACTTCATTTTAAAACAAAAACAAACAACAACACGAAAAGCACAATAGTTTCCGGTCAACTTCCCGGGGAAGAGGGGAAGGAGAAGAAGCTGTGTCATGCTGGCTTCTTCACTCCCACTCTCAACCTTCCTTCCTTCCTCTGAAAGAAGAAATAAAAAAGGAAGCGTTTAGCTTACTCAGCAAGAAGAAAAATGAAAAGAACAAAGAAAAATGTATTATCACATAGAGAGCAAGGCTCAGAACCCAGCTGTTGGCGGTAAAACACACTTTCTGGGCCCCCTGTTAGCCTGATGTAAGGGAAACAAAGACAAGTACACAAACTAATATCTCCCTCTGTCTGTCTGTCTGTCTGTCTCTCTCTCTCTCACGCACACACACACACACACACACACACACACTTTTTATTACAACTAATACACAAAGACTACCAAATACTGCAGGACAGCTCATTTTTCTACTATGTAAATTCAGCTTCCTGGAAAGAACATTTCTGCTTTTCTTGTGGAAGTATTTCAGAAAATGTTAATCTTGGTTCCCACATTAGGCTGAATGCTTCCAAATTGAAAGTTTCCCACAGGAAAAGGACCTCACGGGGAACTGTGAGGCTGGGAACCATCTTCTGAAGCTGCATGTGCTCAGGTTTTCCTGCGCTCCCCTGAATAAAGCAACACACACACACAGACACACACACACACACACAACCGCGTGCACGCATGCACCCCCACACACAGTGACTCATATCCATACCGAGGATTCCTATATCCAAACCAAAGAGAAGCTACGTATTACAGGTGTGAAAGCTGCTCAATGACGATGTCTCTCACTGGGGGACTGTTAAATCAACAAGCACTGCACAGGGAAAGCACTCCCTACTGACACAAGAACTCTGCAAACACCTTTATCTTCCAGTGCACAGTCTGAGATCATCTGTCAGAACTCCAAAGCCGAGCCGGGCTCTCGCTCCTCCGTCATCACTCAGAGGATGGGGCAGGGGCTCAGAATGGTGCTGAAAGACGCACCTTGCTGCTGTCACAGAAAGTAGTTTTTTCTCTGTCTTCCAGCACACAATCACTTCCTTACCATACTTCACTGCCCAGGATCCTGAGAAAATACCTATGTGTGATTAAAACATGACAAACGTACCCCAGTCATAGGAGCTTACAAAAAGTACCCTGTACAGTAAGAGGTAAAAATTAGTAAGTTAAGCCAGCTAATTCCAAGCCATGGGCTGCAGAATTATTGTAAGGGGTCTGCAATCCTGACAAATCACTCTCCAAACTACTAAACACTCTCTTGCCTGTAATTAAACATATGCAGATGTTCTGATTATTAAAATATAAGGGCATATTAAAATGATGTTTTCGTGCTGTGAGGAACTGAACCTAGTCCTTGTTCATGCTAAGCAAGTGCTCTCCCCCTTCAAAAGCTTCCCAAATTCTGAGCAGATCTTGCTTGCTGTGATATGCTGTATTGAGCAACCTCTCCTCCACACCACACTCGCCAAACTCAACATCTTCCACCTCCACACTGCTAAACTGTTGTCCATTCAGCCCAAACACTTCTCCTCATCCTCTTCTCGCAGTGAAACCCTAAAGTTACTTCAGGCCTCTGCTTCAATGCTATTTCCGAGAGACAGCCCAAACACACCCGCTGTATGTTCCCACAATTTCAACACACTGTACTGCTCATTAATCTTTATTATGATTATTCATTTTCCCCCATAGACAAGAATTGTTAATTACCACATCCCCATTTGCTAAGAGTGCCGGTCAAATGGCAAGCACTCCATTACTGCATGCCGATATTCTTAACGGAGGCCAAAGGACAAAATGCAAGGGCCCTAGAATCTTTACACCTTAGAAAGACTCTTTAATTACACTTGGAGTTTGGGAAGGGATAGGTTGAGCTATTTACCCAAAGGATTTTTAAAACTAATTAAGGTTCCTGACATATAGAGTACTTCTTAACCCCTACTCAACCCTAATGTGGGCCAACCACATATTGAGTAGATTTTTTTTAAATTACATTTTCCTCAAAAATATGATGTTAACTAACAAACAAGTAAAAGGCATGCAAATGTGTACACACAGCCTCACACTCACAGTGCTCACTCTGGGATATAACAAAAAGAACCACTCAGCAAATGGCAGGACTTCCACACAGTGACCTCAACAGCACGAACTGCTAGCTTTTGGTCGGTAGTAAAACCTGAGGAAGGTTTCTGAGGAGACAAGTGTGGGAGTGAATGACCACCTTTGGGGTTCTGAGGCCAAAACGGGTTAGCACACAACAGCTTCCAAAGCCTCAGTGCGATCTGAAAGGTTCTTGGTTCAAAAATAATCGTCCTCAGTTCATTTCTAACCAAACCTGAATGTGGGAATATGCTGAAGAAAAAAATCCGTATTTTTTCAAATGCTAAAAGCATTTTTTAAAAAAAGTGAAACAAAGTACTTCTTTGTGGACTTTAAATACATCACTCTCCAGTAGAAAAGAAAGTAATCGCTCAGGTAGGAGTCCAATTCTTTTTAATGAATAAATGGAACATACAATTTCTGAATGCTTTCAAACACTAAATAAAGTTCATTTTAATGGCCTTGGAATCATAGTTAGTAAAAATGGGACAGACACATCATGGAAAAAAATAATGGCGTCTAACTTTAGTTCAAGACCAAAACAAAGCAAAAAAAACCCCAAACAAACACTATTTCCCTCAAAACATAAGACCATATGAGAAGGGTAGAAAACTGATTCTTCAGAGTTTAAAAAAGAAGAGATCACAGATATAAAATGGTTTCTGGCCTCCCCAAGGCCACAATAGATAAAAAGGAATATAATATACATATACAAATGTTACTAAAATTGCACAGGATGAGAATGATTAGGGGGAAAAGAATTTAAGGTTCCTCTGGGCAAGGGGTGACACTGAAAAACAGTGAGATGGCACAAAGAAAGTAACTGTCCAGCTAGCGCTGGCACTCAGATCAGGGTGAGCACTGGCTGAATGGGGCAAGGAAGTTTCTACAAACCCTGGCATTATTAGTATGCACTCAAAACCATGTTTCCTAAAAGTCCAATGTTCCTCTACTGCAGAAATCCCTTTATCTGTGCTTGGTCTGCACAAAACCAAATCTACACTTCCCCAGGAACACAGTGAAGCACCGCTAAACCAAAAGGGGAAGCCCACTAGGAAAGTGTAGGAAACATACAACTGGACACTATTCAGTCTTTCAAAACTACCATTCTGTACTTATTATCCAACCTCTTACGTTCGTAAGACGAACCTAGCAGCACAGTCCACAAACTCTCTCTGTGTGCACTACACTGTGTTGCATCGCCTTAGCTTAGCACTAACCCCACTTCTGGGACGGGATTTGATGTATCTGTTTTCCTCTAAATAGAAACTTTGAAAGCAAACACAATCACTAAAATCATCACCATCAAAAGCCACCCCCAAAACTTTTCCACACAAATGATAATTTTCATAATGTTTAAAACTGATAATATCTACTATTTTTGGCCAATGACAAGTTATTACCATTTATTTGGTTATTATTATTGTTAATTTAACATAGATGACCTCAATTAGACAAGAGGCCTCAACTAAAAACGAATACAGAAGGAATCAGATATGTGTGACTATCTTAATTTCAGAATATCTGTTCCAAAAACTTCATCTAGTTATCAAAAATAGAAATAGCCACAAAGAATGGTTCTTTCAGTCTACACTTCTTCCGCAGGAGGACATGAAGCATTTCAAGTGGCTCTTGGGCTCTAAGGCAAAGAAAGCGGCAAACTATTATCCTCAGATAAAATCTGGTGCCACCTATTTTTGTATTGTCAGCCCAGGAGCAATAACTGGCTTTTACTTTTTTTTTCTTTTAATGGTACTGGAGATTGAACCCAGGACCTTCACATCAAACTACACCTTCAGGCCTTTTCCTACTTTTTATTTGGAGACAGGGCCTCACTGAGTCATTAAATTGTTCTGGCTGGTGTATAACGACAGAGCTTCTTGTCTCAGCCTTCCAGAGTACTAGGATTATAGGTATGCATCACTACATCTGGCTGGCTTTCATGTTTTTCAAATGGTGCTATTTTATGTGAGAATATAAATACTTATTTAAGATCTTCGATTTGCCTTTTAGTCAGCAAACCCAAAACACTATGTAGCACTTAAAGAAACTGACCCCTGCTCAAAGGGTAGACAGCATTAAAATGTCATATATGAAGGTAATATATGAAGGTAACACACTTCGAAAATGTTCATTTGAGTAACTTATCCGTTCACTAGAAATTAAACAATTTTAGGAGCAATGAGTATGATCTATGCTTAATTTCCAAAAGGCAATCCAGGAGTTAGTCTCAGAGTTAGTCTCTCCCTCTGCATAACAATCTACCTGTGCTACAGCATGTGTCACATAAAAATCAAGATCAAAAGAGAGAAAAAGGAGAAAGAAAAGCAGTGCAATGACCAAAGATCATTATTGTCAACTCTGAAACCAAAGCTGAGAGCTGGGTTTGTACAGCAAGTACCTAGCTAGCACGTGTAAGATACTGGGTTCCACGTCCAGCTCCACAAAACAAGAAATTCTTTTTAATTAAAATCAAAAGTGAGAAAAATAGTGAAAATACAAAAAAAAAAAAAAATTTAGTGTCTAACCCTAAAGTGGTATCTTAACTACCACTACTTCCCTCAAAAAACGGTACCAGAGCCCAAGGGAAAGACAGCTGGCTCTTGTGGAGGGTCAAAAAATCCAAAAAGTCCCAACGATCTATAACTTCTCATACTATGGATATTAAATATCGAACAAGCATTGTGAAAGTCTTCACTCAGGTTTACTCATAATTTCAGCTTTCTAACTGAGTGATGCTGGAAAATCACAAGTTTAAGAGAATTAGGGCAAGACTTATCTCAAAAATACCTTTTTTAAATGATACTAGTTTGCAAAGGACTGTGGCTGTAGCTCAGTGAGAAGGCCCGGGGTTCAATCCCAAAGGAGAAAGTGTACGTCAGCGTGCTACGGGTTGGAGGCACCCTATGAGCAAACTCTGTGAAGGCCAAAAGAAACAGCCTGGCTAGATCTGTACTTTTACCAAGCTGAAGCTCCAAATAAAATCTCCAGTCTAAACAAGACAGCAGTATTAGGCAGAAACATAATCCGCAGCACAGTCCGGGCTCCACGCTGACTCCGGAGTCGCGCTGAGCTCACTGAGCTGCACTGGGCAGCCAGTGGGGGTAAATCTCTCTAGTTTGTCCTGCATCGTTTTCCTACCAAAAATTCCTGCCTAGGGATAGTCAAGATGATGTCAGAGCAGCCGTGGACAAATACAATACAGACATAAAATATAGCAGCCTTAGACAAAAATGTACATATATTTTCTTTAATATATTAGTTATTTTATATATTAATATATTATTTGTTCAAAGCTTCCCTATATACAATACACTGTATGTATATAGCTATATACTTGATGGTTATAAGCCCAGTTTCTTTTATCTGAATAAAAAATATTAAAATTCCCTAAGACTTCAAGATTTCCCAGGTCTTTTCCATGCACAGACTACCCACAGACCTTTCCTCTGGACTAGCACTGGCTGTCACTGGATAAATAATCATTCCAGGCGTAAGAGAACACACCTGACACCCCAGACCCCAGGAGGTGAGGGACAGAGGATCACCATGAGTATGAGACCAGCCTACACTACGCAGTGAGTTTAGGACCAGCCTGAATTACTTGGCAAAACTTTGAAATAGCCATTTTATCTTTTTGATCTTCAACTTTCTCATGTAATAAAAGTAAGTCACTAGACCTAATAATCGCCAGCATTCACTGTATTTCTAAAACCATATGAATCCATTTCAGTATGCCCCACAGTCCCTTGGAGCTACAGGATAGATGATGTGGGGGCAAGGGAGACCCTCTAAAGAAGTCCTATATGGGGCCGGGGAGTTAGCTCAGTGGTTCCGGCGCCTGTCTTGCAAGCGCAAGGACCCGGGTTCGATTCCCCGGTAACCACATAACAATACTGGGTGTGGAGACCCACACCCAGCAGCAACCAGTACCACATGCCACAGTGCCGGGCGTGGTGGCTCACGCCTGTCATCCCAGCACTCGGGAGGCAGAGGCAGGAGGATTG
>PVIR01003773.1:26321-60903 GCA_004026965.1 Petromus typicus | reverse complement strand
GAGGGCCAGCCTGAACCACAAGGCGAGACCCTGTCTCAAAAAACCTAAAAAAAAAGAAGTCCTATACTGTTTTGTTTCAAGAAACTTCACAAAATAAAAAGATGCAGCTAAATTTGAAATTTTCAGCCTTCCAAACTATCTCACAAAAATCCTAAGGTTTTAAATACTGTCCAAATGGCCATACTCCCAAAACTGATACACAGATCTGACGCAATCCCAATCAAAATGCCAACAGCATTCCTCACATAACTAGAGAAAAAAATCTCAAAATCCGTATGAAACCAGAGAGCCCAAGAGTCGCAAAAGCAATGCTGAGCAACAAGAGCAAAGCAGCAGGCATCATAATCCCCAACTTCAAATGTGCTACAAAGCTATAGCAGTAAGAGCTGCACGGTGTTGGCAAAAAAAAAAAAATAACCGACTACAGATCAAGAGAACAGGCCAGTTGAGGCAGAAATATCCCCAGATACATTTAACTGCTCGATCTTTGACCAAGGGACCAAAAGCTTATACTAGAGGACAGATCCCTACTAGATTAATGGGGCTGGAAAAACGATCCACGTGCAGAAGATTAAAGCTGAACTCCCATCTCTCATCATGTACACAATTAAAATCAAAATGGATTGGGCCAGGAATTTAGCTCAGTGGTTCCAGCGCCTGCCTTGCAAATGCAAGGGCATAGATTCAATCTCAGTAACCACACACAACAATGCTGGGCATGGAGACTCACACTCACCAGAAATTAGAATCATATGTCACAGCGCCCAGAGTGGTGGCTCATGCCTGTAATCCCAGCACTTGAGAGGCAGAGGCAGGAGAATTGCTGTGAGTTCAAGGCTGAGCTCAGGGCCAGCCTGAACTACAAAGCGAGACCCTGTCTCAAATAAATAAATAAATAAATAAATAAATAAATAAAATAAAAATGGATCAGGATCTAAATATTAAAGCAAAAGCAACGAACCTACTAGAAGATAAAATAGGGAAAACTCTTAAAGTTGCAGATGTAAGAAAGGACTTGCAGAATAAAACTAACTGCCAAAAAGAAGGACAAATCTGAGACATTTGTGGGAAAACGGATCCACCTTGAAAACATACTGCCAAGCGAAATAAAATCAGACACATAAGCTTAACAACTGTGTGGTTTCTCGCCTTTGAATAACACAAAGTACAAATAAAGAGCAAAATAAAAGAGTGACAGAAGCAAACAGGGACAGACCTTTTGCAAGTGGGAAGTAGTCCAAGAGAGTAAGGGCGAGAGGAGGAGGGGGAGGAAGGGAAGTAAGAAGGTTTAAGATGTGTCATGTGCACGCACCAGATACTCACAATGGATATAAACATCGTATGTCATAAACATGAACTAAAAATAATAATAATGAAAATGAGGAAGAGGATCTACAGATGGAGAGAGGAGGTTGTAGGGGAGGGGAAGGGAAATAAAAAGAACATAGTCCCTACTCCTTAAGAGGCATGCAAACTTCATGAACTGTAAACAAGTATTAATAAAATAAAACAATTTTAAATAGTTGAAACATTCCAAACGCATCCTAAAGTTTTTGTGTTTTCTAATCCCAATTTTATGTCAATGCATTGGTTCACTCACATCCATTCTTTAAGGGCTGGTGCCATGAGTCCAAAGAAACAAGGCTGAACCCCAAGAGCCTAATGCAGTCTGGACAAACCGCTCCCAGGTCCAGTCTAAGTTCTCGTCCCCATGTCACACACATAATGCACTTGGTTGTAGTAAGCCTCAGTCTCCTTACATGTAACAAAGACAAGTGGGACAAGTGCTCTCCACAGTCCCCTTGACCTCCTGAGTACGACGGCGCTCAGATGTGTGGCTCTTGGCCCAGCGCGGTGGTGAACACTTCTACTCCAGCACTGGGTCAGGCTGAGAGAGGCGGATCACAAATGCAAACCAAGCTCAGACAACTCAGCACCTGGGTGAAACCTGGCTCAAAACAAAGAATTAAGAGGGCTGAGGATGTAGTTCGATGAGCAGGCCCTGGGTCAATCTCCAGCACTACAGAGAGAGACAGACAGAGACAGAGAGAAAAAGAGACGACAACAACAACAACAACAAAAGATCTTGCTCAGGAGTCCCACCCAAGGGAATAAGGTGCCCGTTGGCATTAGTGCTGCGTCAGTGGAGTAGTGTATGTGTCTTGGCCACTGCCCCACCCCAAACCTGGGCTTCCCAGGCAAGAACCGTGCCTCCGTATCTATCCCCCTTTACCTCCCTCATGGGGCCTGTCACCCTTCTAATGGCAAGGACAAGCAACACTTGCTCATGTAAATGAATTGCACAACCCACACTTTCAGCAGAAGGAGCAAAAAGCCAGAAGAGAGAGAAGTACTGTATGTAAACAAGGAGTCAGAAAGGAATCTGCAGCGTAAAGGGAACAGAAAGACCTTACTATCCACCCCAAAACAACCAGCCAGCATGGCAGCCTGTGGTCTTCCCCAAAAAGTGATGACAGACATTTCGGTCCCTATAGGCTGTGTCCTGTTGATAAATTACACAAGGCTAAAAATGACCAAGTATACGTGTGTGTACATGTGTCAGACGATGCTCTGGAAAGAGAAGTACTAAAATTAAACTCACAAGGACTCAACCATTCAAGTAAGACCTTTATCCAGATCTCATTTTTCTTTTTTTTTTTTTTTCCAGTACCAGGGATCAAACTCGTGACCTTGCACTTGCAAGGCAGACATAGCACCACTGAACTAAATCTCCAGCCCCAGATCTCATCTCAACACAGGGTAAACGTCTCATTCACTTCCCCAGTTCATGTTGCTATCATTAATCCTTATAAAACTTAGGAAAGAGGTGATGTCCCATAATTAAGCGTTTCTGCTTTGGAGACTAATTATGACCTCTGACAGTCAGCATCTGCCTTTGCCTGGAAGGAAGTGAATCACCTCTTCATTAATAGTCAATTTCTGTCCATTTTTTTAAGAGTGACCCAGAAATTCAAGGATGTGAAGTTTCAGCAATATGAGACAGAGAATCAGACAACCCAAGCATTACAAACAAATAGGACTAGGGCAAAAAATTAAAACTAAGAAGGTTCTTGTACTTTTCAGGATGACTGAGGTTCCCAAGGGGCAAGCTGCCTGATGAAATAATTCCACAAGGAGGTGTGTCCAGCTTACACAAGAGCCAGGGTTTCAAAATCTTAAAGGGGCAGGCAATTAACTGACCATGGCACTGCACTGCTCCAGGCAAGAGAATTCCGACCCCTGTCAAATGTTTTCCACAGAACAAGAAGACGTGTTTTATTCTGGATAATTGAGGGTTTGGATATGTAATATATAATCACAGGAAACAAGCAGTAAAGGACGTGAGCTAATTTGGGGTAACCAAAGATTTGGCTAACAGACGCTTGCTTACTGTGGATCCCGAAAATGAACAGAATCTGACCAATGATACGCTAGCCAGAAGCAATTTGAGGGTGAGACACCTGAATTCTCAGCTGAAGCAACAAGCCAGGCAGCACATGAAAACAGACCCTGTTCTTAAGTCCATGCTTTTTCCTTCCTTAGAGAGTCTTGATTTCTGAAGTTCCAGGCAAAGTGTGGCCACAAGCCTACCTGGCTGCCCTGTCTGGCAACAGCGGGAGACTCAACAGTCAAGGCCAAAAGGTCTGGCAGAGGGAAGGTAATTGCTCCCAGCTGCCCTCTCCGCCTGTCCCCGGCCCTCCCTTCACCTTTCACTCTAGGCATTTTTTCTCCACAAGATGGAATTCAAGAAAATACACACTGGAGAAACTGTTTTTCAAATCGCTTGGCTGTCACTGTGAAGCCAGATTAACCACACAGAAATGTAGTCAAAGCTCACAGAAACTGGGAGTACAGATCGAACAGAACCACCAAGAAAGGATTTGAAACCGTTGCTGAAGAATTATGAAGAAAATGGTAATGATGACTCTAGCCATTAAGGCAGCTTTCCAGCTCCCTCCCCCACCCTGTCCCCTTCTCTCACTCTCTGATGGCATTAAAAACAGCCCAACATGCAGAACCTCAGAGCAGCACCAAAAATCCTGGCTTCAGCCTTCTGTCCCACAGGAGCCCCGTGCCCACAATGCAATCTTCTACAGTTCTTATTATCACCAAGGACATGATCTAGACATACGTGTGTATCTCATCTCTCCAACAAGATGGCAAAAAGTCACCACATCTCACAATGGAGAAACAGCATCCCATCCACAGACACGCCCGAGGCATGTACATCTGTGAGTAAGAAAGCTGCCACAGGCTTCTGGGAACTTTTCTGTCCAATACTCAGCACAGTGTTCGTAGCAGCCTGCACACTGCTTCCCAGTGTGAAGAAAATTAAACTTGTGTTGGAACAGTGTGAATTCCGTAGATCTTGAGAGCCAGTGTAGTCTTGAACATTCGAGACACAGGATCACACGTAGCAACTGCAGGAAGCTGGCCACAAACTATACAAACTCAGTGTCCTGAACGGAATTCTACACCAGATTCAGATAATCTTCTCATTAGCTTTCTCTTCTGGTTACGTGAAGAAAAAAACATAGTGAATATTCTAGTTCCCGGTATTATCAGAGTGATACCTTCTGTCATTTAAATACAACCTTTCTTATTCTCTGCTTTTACTTTTATTTTCTAAAGCCTTTTTCATACAGATCAACTCAGAAACTCTTCTAGAGATGAATATTTTTTAAATGCAAGGTACTGAATTAATACAGGAAAGCAGACGGTACCAATATGTGAATCAGCAGAACATTTTTGAAAATAAAGGAGCAAGGGATTAGAAGTTACTGCAAAAGATAAAAAGTTGGGAGAACGTAAGAGAAATTTTTACTTACCTTACATTGGGACATAAGGTAAAACTCAAATAGATGAGTGTGAAAACAACATACAGAGCACACTCGTGTGTGCACACACATGCATGCTCACACAAAGTGCACATGTATACCAGTGGGTGTGGGTGGAGAAGACACTAAATTTCACTCTCAGCTGTTAAATCCCTTCTCCTGGATGCTGAGAAGAGGGTTTAGTGGAGATCTCCATCCTATCCATGCTCTTACCCCAGGTTAACAAACAAAGCTTAAAAATGTCAAGATAAATGCATTTTTATTGCATTCTGATATCTCCCATTCCTTTGCTGGCCCTCATTAAGGGCACAAATAGATAAAATTAACATGAAGGATTTAATTAAGCTTCTCTGGATTCTGAAAGAGAAAAAAAATATGTCTCAGCCTACTTCTAGGAAAAGAGAGAAGGAGAAAAAAAAGAATTCCTACACGAAATTAATGGTGCTGACAAGCCACAATTGAACAATAAGAAGCAAGCTTCACACAGGATTAGAGCTAACCTGCAGACTGTGTTGAAAGAAACTCAGCTAAACTCATCCCTATTAATGCCAGGTTTGCAGGCCGAAATTAATTGATTTAATTTATTGGCAGTTACCCAAGATGGGCAAAAAGCTCCAGGCAGAGCCTGAGGACCGCCTTCTCTGCTTCTCCACTCAACATGGGACGTGTCAAGGCTCCAACCTGAAGAATACAGATGGACTGAGGGGAGCACGGGAAATTCCGCTGCTGGATGTTGGTAAGAACCTGGGGATCCTGACTTCCTCACAAGACCCTCAGGGACACAACACATGTGTTGAAGTATTTTTAAAGACACAGGGTTAAAAGACTCAGCAAGGGTATTGCTGTGGGGCCCAGATCTTAAATCCTCAATAAGGAAGAGCCTCACAGGGCATCTGAGTGTTTATCTGTGACTTACAAGGCCAATTTAAGGTGTTACATTTAACAACTTGTGACTTCTGTGCTAGCAGCCACATGTCAGAAGTCACTGAATCTGACCTGTCTCAATGTCACAGCTTCATAAAATCAGTCTGGACTTGCTCATCGTCGATTAGGAAAAAGACAAAGTTTCAAGTTTCTCACTTTAGTTTTGTCTACTGAAGAACACTTTCACAGGCAAGACTGTCTATCCCCCACCCACGCACTGCTTTCGTCTTGTATTTCACCTCCAGTAACTGTGCTGAGCTTTCAAGCCAAAGACCACTTCTCAACACAGCCTTGGCCAACCCTGGCCCACATACACTCACACAGCTAGCAGAAGGCAGGAGATTCTATCTAGCGTTACAGTGAAATGCCTAGACCTACCCAATGTTACTGCTACGACTTTAAAACCAAGAACTGTTTCACAGAGAGCAGGGCTTTAATCAGATTCCTGATCTAAAAATCTGCCTTTCATGTATTTTCAAATGTTCCACACTTTCTTTTCAGAAAGTCCTTCTGAACTACAACTTTAATATATAATTTGGTCCCATGTTATTGACAGGAAAACTCAGAATGACATCGCATTTTTAAGAGTGTGTTTCAGGTCAATAAAAAGAGCTATGTTGTCTTGGGTAAACTATTTAAGCTCTCTGAGTGACACTATCTACCTCCTACAAGACTAAAACAGTGTAAAGAAGCTCAATACAAGACAAATTCTGGCGTGCAATAAGCACTCAATAAACACCACAGTCATTAACCTGCCAAAGACCTGCCTGCTAACAGGAGTCAGGACCTGGGTCTATGTAGCCTGAGAACCTGCATCTTCTGCCTGTCACAGGTTGGACACTTCCAGGCAGGCATCAGTGCCAACCTCAACGACACTGGAGCAGGAGGCAAAAGAATAATATAGGTAACACTGGCCTCCTTATGTAAAGTTGATACATTTGCAGCACTTCTGCAGTACTTTCACTTTTTCTATGAAGTTACAATAGTACTGATTCTATTACTATTATGGCTGTGGCTCCCTTAATCCTGCTCCTGAGGCTCTGCCCTTCCCTGGCGTTTTCTGCACAGAAGACCACAGCAGTCAGTTACCCGTACCTGACCTCACAACCCTTAGCAGGACTCACCCAGAATCTCTTTACGAAGTCCAGGTTAACAAACCTGGTAATTATTCTGTGCCTTCCCAAACAAGTGTGAAGTAACATGAGAACATTAATTAATTACAGCTACTGCCACAGAGTGCAGCTATCTATTACATGTGGTAGACATACATGGAAGGCAGTGACTCACTCAAATGAATAATCCTTAACCATCACATTTTTAAAATTATTCTATGAGAGGTATTTAAAGAGCCAAAAGATAGCCTTCTTCGTTTTATGTTAAAAATGCCCAGGCTTCTGCTAGCATTTTCCAGAAAAACTGCATCGATGATGTTCTGCTAACGAGGGGCCTCTTACTTGAAGAAACCAGGCTGGCAAAACCAGTTTCAACACAGAAGAGAAAGTGGTTTGACAGTTCCATTTTCCTTGCGTATTTCTTTGATCTGATACCGCCCTGTACAGCACTGAATGCACTAGCACCAAGGTGACGAAAGGGCGGACTGAGCCAGCCATGACTTCTGGAAAGACCTCGCGGGGAATACGGCCACAACACAAATGTTGCCAATCCACCCTCCATCCACGTTGCATTCTGAAGAAGTTTGGGGTCTCCATTCTCAATTAATATGCCTAAATGCATCAAGGAAACAACAAAGGCATGGGCCCAGACCACCAACATTACTTCCTTATACTGACAAGGGAGCTGTGAGTCGTTAATGTGTAATGTTTATTACAGCGGGCAGACAGGGTTTACTCAGGAAGTGACACAGGCTTGTATTTTATAAGATTTTGTATTTATAGTGATGGACTTCAAAATGCCACTTTTAGATAGACAACGACAAGAATCTTGAGGGTAAGCACACACCCACAGGAGCCTTTGTAACTTCTGTGACATTTCCGTGCTTCACAAATAGTATGCTAGGTATGCACCCCCCAAGTGTACAGAAGATTCTTGGTATTTCCAATTTTCACCCTTAAGAATATTGCAAAGTAACTCACATCAGACCAGCCCTCCTGCTCGTAACAATTATAAGCTCTGGACAAAATACAGCATTAAAGGCATAAGAAAGCAACCAAAAGCAGACAGAACTAGATAAGATGTACTGGGGAGAAAAAAGAAGCAAACCATAGGAAATCTATATTTATACTGCTTTCCCTGAACACACTTCCCAGTCCACACAGGGACTTTCTTCTCCTTCTCCAGGAGAAGAAAGCAAGCCAGTAATGGACATCCGAGCTGTCAGAGCAGCTGGAACTGGAGACGAGAAAGCCTAGAGCAGACAGAGCCACTGAGGAAGAAGCTCTGAGTACGTACACAGCTATGCTCACATTGTCCAGTGATCCCGACTGTGCGGGAACAAGGTGAGATTCAAGGAGTCAAGAGGAAGTGAGAGGAGAAGGAGAATGCTGAAAAGGCTGATCAGAAGAATTTAAGTCCTGCTGCAGTAGAAGAGCTTGACAGGAGGTACCCAATCGGAGTAAACCCTTCACACTTTCCACTCAACCCCTTGAAAAGTCCCAACCTGGAAAAAGGACAATATGCCAGGGCTAAGTTCTGTTTGGTTAGACAAGGGGCAGAACTGAAGCCGATTCATCCACAGACAGACGAAAATCAAGATTCCCTGAGGCCCAGGTGATCTGCAGGCATGGAACTACCCACCGGAACAAAACTCGGCATTCTGCTGCGGGAGGAAAACTTTCAAGTGCATCACCCTAATGTTCAGCCCAGAATTAAAGCATACAATACATGTGAAGTAAGGAAAACTACAGAGTCAAGAGAAGGAGCAGTAAACAGAAAAATATGCATAGGAAAGCTACATGATAAAGATTATCAGACAAGAACTTGAGATAACTCTGATAAATACGTCCTTAAAGCACACATTTGCAAACTGTATAACTCATAACCTTATTTACCCTTAGCATCCCACTGACTTCAGTTGCTCATGATTTTTAATCAAAATGGGATTTGGAATGGCTTATGTTTGAAAGCTTGCAGAAAACAACTTGAAAGTGATTAATGATATCCAAACTTAATTATACTGTATATTTATACCTCCCAGTAGGACAAGGCAGAGAATAAAATGTCTTATTTCCCTGTAGTGAGAGGGCTTTGTTAAGATCTGACAGCAACTATTTGGCAGCAATAATTGAGTTTTATGCAAGATTACACAGGTTTCCTTTGTCTGGCATCACCGTCTGCTCACACCCTGACGGGGTCCTCAGGCTCCTGACGGTGAGAAAATGGTAAGCTGTGCACAAAACCAACCTTGAAAAGTCCTTATCCTCATCTGTCAATGTGATCTTATCACGGGTTTCTATAATTCACATAAACAATCATTACAGTTTAGCTGAATCAGTAGCATAACATCCTTTTAACACAGGGAGCTTCTACTACAACACATTTCCCACTAACTCTCACCCTCCCAAAGGAATGTGGCTTCAACTTTCTTTTCTTAATCCACTAAGCAATCTTATGAATAAAAAGATAATCACATGCCCTGCGTGCCTCATATAAATTTTATAGATCTTCTAAGTGTCATAATGCATATTTACTATTTTGTGAAAATATTTACTGAACGAGCTGGAATACCTCTTTTCCTCAAGGTAGGGAAAAAAGCAAGGTTAGTAAAAACATACTGAAAAGAAAGCCGACTGCACATTATATTGGCTTAGAATTCTGCTTAAGATTCTGTGGTGTCTGGCCCAGCATTTAGGATGATTACCTCTGTCTCAGGAGCCATGTTCTTACTTCTTTTGACCCTACTACTCCTGAAGGTGCCAAAATTCCCTCTACTCAGGTAAACCCTCTCCTTTTACAACTGCTGTTGATCATCCTGGGCTCCCGAAAGGACAGCTTTGCCAATTATTATTTTCTGTCCTTGCTCTTTCTCAAGGAGTGTGTGAGCCTTGCAGCAGTATTAGAGACCCTCACCTGACCGTGCATCAGACTGCACTCTACGTACAATTAATACATCCAGGGACAGAAAGTGAGCAGCCCCATTTTCCTCTGCCCCAAATAAGTCTCAGCCTGCTAGGAGCATTCATTTCAAAAACCGAGGGCAACTTTGTCTTCCTGGCCTTGCACGGAGAGTCTGAGATTACAACTCACACATCTGCCTCCTCCCCAAAGTAACCTTTAGCGTGTCTTGGTAAGGGCTCAGAGACTGTCCTTCTAGAGACCATCTCTCCCATTACAGACCGTGAGTATGTAGGCCAATCATTGGAACCAACGTGAAGACAAGACACCAAGTTGAACTATGTCCAAACAGCTCACCTCTCTGTGTGGTACTCTCATCCTGGATGCTCCATGAAACAAAATTCTCAAAACAAAGAACCATTATCTCATTAGTTAAGACAGGTAAATATGAGACTTGTGAATGATTAGACCTACTGAAGCTTTTGTTCAAGAAACACATTGTCAAGCAATAAATATCAAGCACCATACTAGGCCTTAACTATACAAAAGTGCCCAATGAGAATTAAGTTGTGTCATATACTGGTACAAATTTTCAATGTTGCGTGTGAACATGATATGTATATAAAATGCACCAATGTATCAATTTTTTTTTTTAAATGTGCCTGAGACGAGGACCTCACATCTGGTGAGATATAAGAGCATCAACAAGTGATCACAATGTACAGGTAACTACCACAAGAGAGCTGAGCAACAGAAAAAAGCAAACGAGGGCACCGATACCTCAGAATCTAAATAAGATATCCAGTGCCAATTCTAAAATGCTAAGCTCCTTCCCTTATTCTCTCCAACTGTATTCCCATTCTTGGAGAATGAAGCACACACTCTTTTTCCAGCTAGAAAAACCAAGTGAATAGTCTATAACCAGTTATATAAAATCTCTCATTTCCAGTGTTATCTTTATTCCAATACAAACAAACTATTGTTAAGCTTTACTGTCATCACAGCTTAAAATATTTTCACTTTGTTGAAGAAAATTGCTTCTGACTTAGAAAAACAATTTTGCTTATGACACTAAAGAACTTAGATGCTGGTGTTAAAATGAACTCAATGAGACAAAAATGCTATAATTAATTATATAGAGAAAAAGAAGAGAAATTTCACATTATTAAGTTTCATTTTTCCAATATTTTCCCTGAAATAAATGGGTACACATTTCTACAGAAAATTTCCAACTGAGGTAAAAGGGAAAAAATGGTCTACAGAAAATCTGGAGAAGCTACTTACGAAGTTTTCTTACAGCCTTCCTGAAACAAAAAGGACCGCTAGACTCGATGGTTAGAGAAAAAGAAAAAGAATGCTTCCGACTGTCCCCGGTCCTACCCCTCCCCCTCCGCCCTCTTGAACCCTGGAGGAAGAACACACCACAGCCCTATTCCCCATCTTCCTCCCTCAGCATCTCACTTGAAAACTGGATTTCTTACATGGGGGGGGGGTCCCTCATATAATAATTATATTCATTTATACCAACCAGATTAAAGCTAATATCTATTTATAGCTAATTATCTATAAAAACAAGACCGCAGCTGGGCCAGAGATTCAGCTCAGTGGCACTGTGCCTGCTTCAAAAATGCAAGTTCCTGAGTTTGATCCCCAGTGCCAGGAAAGAAAAAAGCAAGTCCCCAGCTAACGTGCTACACTTACACTGAAGGTGGAAGGAGCCATGCTCAGCACATACTCACTTGTCATTCACTGTTACATCTTATTCATTATGAAAAAGTGGTACAACAGTAAGCTCTTATTAGTCATTTATCTGGCATCCATATCCATCCATCCTTATCACCCATAAAAACACCGAGGGTAACTGAACTGATCCAGTGTTCTTTGTGGAAAAAGAAAATACATAAAAAAAACCCCACTTACTTGCAGTATCCTGTGCCATTGTGATAGGTTACACAAATTCCTTCATTTACACAGGGCTCATAGTCATCTCGACACTGCAATGCTGAAACAAACCACAAGAAAGTACATTAGAAGTAAGCCATTAATCATAACCCTCAGAAACCAAAGAACCGTCACAGGTCAACCTTCACCCCACATCCAATCCGACTGGTTTCCCTTTAGAGCTGTGATCACTTCTTCACCTTCTGGCTCCTAGAGTCAAGGAAGCACACACACAAAAAAAATCATACAAAATTTACTTCCCGCATTCATCACCAAAACGTACTATATCAAGAATCAGTGAGAACTGGAAAGGTAAGATGGAAAGGAACCTCGTCTAACAATCAAATCAAAACTAAAGTTCATCATCTTTTCTTTGGGGTCGTTAAGATGTTCCTGTCTCTGCACAATCTGACCACAAATCCCTGAAAGTTAGGTTGAGAAGTCTCCACCTTGAGGTGCTCCAGCCACAGGAGTCTATGCGCACGCTGTGCAACATCACAGCATGGAGGCTGCCCGCGCTGAGGCAAAGCCGGCTCCTTTCCACAGAGGATCACCGCCACAGGCAGCGCCTCCACCAGAGCTGTGCCAGGGGCCTTCGCTCTCCCAGTGTTGGGTCACATGGTGAAATCCCTGGAAGACTTGATTACAGGAACCCCACCATCCTTCAAATAACAGAGCTTTAAAAATACCAATAGTAACAACAGCTAATAAATATCACTTAAATAGCAAGCTCTAAGCACTTTCATAGACTAACCAACTCAATCCCCACAGCCCTAAAAAGTGGCTAACTCCATTATTCTACTTCACAACTGAGGGAACAGAACAGAGGAAAACGGACCTGTTTCCTGTCACGCCCGTGAGTAAAAGGAGTGCACTGTGAACCTCGCTAGTCAAGATTCAGAGACGGCTCTCTTACACACACTACCGGATGCACTCCTCCACAGCACAGGTGTGCTGCACCCATTTACCAGAAAATGAAGGCCAGAGAGGCTGGGTAGAGCCTCTTCATACCACCCCCATGGTAGTACTGAGCCTCGGACCCAGGTCTCTCCGTCCAACCCATCTCCTGTCTCCAAGACAGCTGCTGGCATCAAACAAGCAGTCAGCAGGCTGCGGGAGAACGGGCGGATTCAGGATGAGGGTCATCTTCGCATCCGCGCTCTACTTCCCTGTAGGGCTCAAGTGCTCCCTCTTCCCACACTGATAAGCCCAATGCAACAACTATAATTAAAACAGTTAATGTCAGGTTATTTCCTCCAAACACAAGTTCTCAAACTGATTTTTTTATTCTCTTTAGACACTTTTATTGGTTACAGTGAGAACTTCCTGGCTTCCCTCTATTTACTTTTTTTCTTTAAATAAAAAGGAATGTAGGAAAGGAATGTTCTGCAGGCATCCAGTAAGCTGAAGCTCCGGGCCCTGTGGGAGTCCTGCAGCAGCAGAGAGGCCAGGAGGCCTGCAACCTGCCTCTACCGCTACTACCCTGGCTCACGTGTGGGCATCGCAGGGGTACAGTTCTCTCCTGTAACTGAGCTGGAGGAGGACTAATGCCCAAAGGTCCCCTGCAATCCAACAGTGACACTTCCTCCATCGAAAATATGCAAATGGCATGTCCCATACCTGCAGAAAGCTCTCTAGGAGGGCACAAGGACCCAGCTGTGACTCAGAAAGCCTTGCAAGGGGAGAGAGGGGGCCTGTTCATATTAAGTGCCCTGGCAAATCATTACAGTGACAGGCTCAGAGAAATACAAACAATCCTAAAATCAATGTGTGACAATCAACCTAGTAAATAACTTAACAGCCCAACTTTCATGAACCAATCGAACTGAGTGTCAGAAAAGGAGGCAGGCTTACCAGATTAATAATTAATGGTGTTTGGGTGACTTGGAATCATGTTACCTTCAACCTTACCATTTACTGTGCCATGCTTCTCAAACTTTAGTACAAATTAGAATCACCTGAAAGATTTATTAAACCCCCAAGAATGCACTGCCAACCCCCACTTTCTCATTTGAGTAGTTCTACAGGGGGCCTGAGAATATCCTTAACAAGTGCAAAGGCAATGCCGATGACAGGTCTGAAGAACCACATTTTGGGGAGAAATGCACTAAGACATGAGGGTCCATCTTAAGAAATCCGCTATAGCCGGGCGTGGTGGCTCACGCCTGTCATCCCAGCACTCGGGAGGCAGAGGCAGGAGGATTGCTGTGATGTGAGTTTGAGGCTGAGCTCAGGGCCAGCCTGAACCACAAAGCGAGACCCTGTCTCCAAAAACC
Source organism: Petromus typicus (assembly GCA_004026965.1). Classification (NCBI taxonomy): domain Eukaryota; kingdom Metazoa; phylum Chordata; class Mammalia; order Rodentia; family Petromuridae; genus Petromus; species Petromus typicus. The sequence goes on along the minus strand of PVIR01003773.1, from coordinate 46,913 downwards.
TAAAAAAAAAAAAAAAAAAAGAAATCCGCTATAACTATATACTCCAGTAGAGGTCTAGAATCATCTAAGTGATATACTACCTGAATAAACCAAAGAAAAATAAAGTTTGAAACTCATGACTTTACCCCTGGGCTATTTTTAAACAAATACTATTATTTAAGTATTTGTCATACAAAGATAAGTTAAAACTTTGATAACTAAAAATGTTACGGCTAAGAGACTAGGAAAAATCTTGTCTCAAAATCTATTTTATTTTTTCCTCACCAAAGTAAAACAGAGAAACTTTAAGGCAGCTTTACATATGTAGAATGAAGTTAAAATGCTAAATCAAATCACAGCCTGAGAACTGATGCTTAAACTGATGTTTTTAATGGAAGCCAGGAAACTAGTCGCTCAGTGCCTTTTTCCCAAAATTTTCTTAAGACACCAACAGTGGACACTCAGTAAATTAATGGCTGAGTGAAACCAATCTCACTTATGTACCTGTGTGTCTCTGTGCCTGTCCCCCTCACACACACACACCTGAAAAACAGAGTAAAACTACACAGAAGCAATAGTGGGTATCCAATCTCATCCATCATTTGGCAATGTGGCATGCTATTTAGAAGCTAACTTCCAATATCCACACATTTTCAATGCAGTATATCTGGAGACCATAAATAAACTCAGAAGAGACCTGCTACAGGCAGTAACAGCCCCCCTGAAGTCAGAGATACTGCAGCTCACAGAACACAGTTCTAGAGCCTTACTTCTTTTAGGGGAAGACGGGTAACAAACAAATGAGTAGAATCCCTTCAGACAGGGGTACGTTCTGTTAGGAACAAGTACCAGGAATGGAAACCAAAGCAGGCACGAAGGAGGGCAGAGTGGTGTCACACTGAACAGTGTAGGAAATTGTGGAGAGGGCCGCAGCCTCCTGCCTGGCGCTGTCTACTGGGTTGTGGTTAGCACACAATTCGCTCTAGGATGCGATATCGACACAGGACATGTGCACGTCCCAACTGCCATCACAGGCCATCTAGTAAAGGACAGACTGCGCTACTATAAACAAAGCTCCCTGCTGTTCTTTGAAAAAGGTATATAGCACTTCAGAAATAAACAAAAATGACTGATTAACGGTAAACTGAACACTACCTGTGAGCAAAATATCATTTAACTTCAATACAATTCTACCAGTATTTTTTGAACAACTACAATGAGGTTGACAATCCATGGAAGTCAGATGAAAAACACACAATTCTCACAAACATACAGAGTGAGGTTGAGGCAAAGGACAGAGAATGACAGTCCTCACACAGAGAAAAATAAAACTGCTTTGTAAGACACCTTCAGCTCAGCCTTTTAATGTCCATCTCAGAACCACTCCACAAAGAACTTCTAAGAAAGACAACACCAGCCCTTGTTTAGCTCTCACTGTAACTCAGTCCAGACAAGGCTGGTGGTGTTGATTCAAGTTTATCAGCCTCAGCTGTACACAGACACTGACAACAACAAGTTCCGATGCTGCACAAACAGCTATTCTGGGACAGGCTGAAGGTATGTAAGACTTGACAAGATCCTCCTCCTTGAAATCTCCTCTAGGCTCTCCTTAAATTTTCCGAGGTTTTTCAGTACCAAGCCAGCTACCCATCACTGGCTTAGAAGCCTCCCTTTGTTTTAAGAACCTCTGACAGAAGTAATTAAGTCTAGGACCCAGACAGTATGAGCAGGGCAGCCGTCAGGGTTTCACTTGCTGCAATGACACGTATCATCTTAAGCTGGCATCACTTGTTGCCCTGTGGCCTCTTCAAACAGGCCTCTGTCTGCTCTGTCTGTCTCATGTGATCCCCGCCTTCCGTTCACAGCGTGGATGTACTGTTCACTGAAAAGAAGCTTCACTGCCTGAAGGCTGGGGTTCCCAAAGGAAGTGAAGAGTTGGACAGGCTTTTCCCCCTTCAGCGTTCATGCACATTTCAAGCAAGCCCATCTGCGAGGCACTCTGAGCTCATGCCGCCAAGGATGGGCCTGCAGTTGGCGGCTGCTGCTTCTGGCACGTGGCCGGTGGAAGGGGTGCAATAAAACGAGCACAGCTAAGTTGTCTAAAATGACTGCTTGCATTATTACCAAAAATAGGAGAACTGAGGGCAGACAGGGAGACACCAGGGATTTGCAATAATTCTGCAGCACCCTACAATTTCAAACAACAAAGCATTTACTAAGTTTTTTTAGTACATTCTTTGGGATAAAGCCATGAAAAAAAAATCCAAACAAACAGAAGTGCAGAAACTTCAAATCCCAAGTACTACATTTAAATAAAAATGAAGTGGAGGAACAGCTGTCTTCTTCCTTGAAATTAGTCTTAATTAAAAGGCATAAAAAGGAAAAAATTGCAATAAAGGAGACGTCAATTTTATTTTCCAAGTAAGGTGCCAAAGATTTTTATTCTCTCCACAGGCATCATCTAACAGAAAATCTGTTTTCCTAAGAGATGCTGATATGAGACCCTGGATAAAAGAGTTAGGCTAAAAAGTACTGCTTTCCAGAGACTGAACAAATGCCTCAATTTTCAGGCATAGAATCAACAAAAACTGGATTTGTAAGTAAAGGTAAAAGTATTTTTGACATTACTAATACAATTCTCATTTTATAAAAAAAAAAAAATTGATTCCAGCAAGTAGAGAAATCTAGAATAATCCTTTATTTTAAAATTCCAACTCTGTTCCATTTTATATTGGATTTATTGCCAAAAGAAAATTCACTAATTTCCTGTGCCATATTGAAATCTACTATACACTGTACTTTTCTTTTACTGTTCTTTGTAAAGATTACAGAGGAAAAAAAAGTAAGTTTATGAGTTAAATCTCAGTCCTTGGGTTTTGGAAAGGAAACTAACGCATCTGGAGATGAAACTTCCATATGAAACAAAAGCTGGAAAAAATCCACATGTATTTATGACTCAGGATGTGGCCACTGTACTAATGACCACTTCTGCACACATTCTTCCATCACTATCTTGTTAAATTCCTAATATATTTCGAACCATAGAAAATAATTTTCCTTACAAAGGGCCCCGGGCCATTCTGGTGTAATTTAGATTCTCTTCCTCTGTGACAGAGAAGGTGTACTGTAAGCGTTCACCCACCCACTCTACACAAGTTCTCCCCTGGGAATGACCCTGACAGGCTCTTCATGGTGTCCTCAGGGCCTAACACAGTGCCTGGACCACAGCAAGTACTAATACTCTCGTAACACGCTCAGCAAGCTAAGTATCTGTACCCAAGACAAAATATATTAACAAACTTACCGGTTTATGTCTTTGAAATGATCTAAGCTTCTGGTTTTAATCAGCACAAAAATATTCAAATCTTGACTGTGTCTGATTATACACTCCCCACCCCTGCCACTCTGTGACTCTCAAACCAAGAGTACTATCGTGAAAACTGAAATAGGCTGAACGAAGACCAAAATAACATATCTAAATGCCAAATGCTGAAAACAAATGAAAATTCCAAGCAAATGGTAAGTTAAAGAATCTCTTTTCATTGTACAGTACCACTTTCCTCGGAGTAGCTTCAGATACGCATCCAGAGAACAGGACCGGCATTATCCAAAGAACCTCATGTGTTCCTCGACATAAGTATCCAGCCCTTTGTAAAACAACACTGAGCCAAATTATATGGGATTTACATGGCCAGAACATTCAGAATCTCAGTGTAATTAAACTCAGCAGAGAAAAAGCAGTCATGTGGTATCTAGAAGTCAATTATTCCCTACAGAAAAGGCTACAGTTGTGGGCTGTTTAGTGCCCACAATAGGCGGACCCAAAACTAACATTACTCTACCGTTTCAGCTTACGTCTTCTGGCTGTTCTGTTATCTCTATCTGTTCTCTTATCAAGACAAATTTTGCCTGTTACCAATTTCCTGTGCTTTTCGTAAACCCTTCCTTTTTTCAACTTTCTAAAGACCATTTTTGTTAAGTACAGCTTCTATCTTTTAAAGCCCTTAATTTTCAATAGATGCTTTTAAGTACACTTGCTGGGAAAATACACATATATAAACTTGCTACTCAGCCAGAAGAAACAATGTGTTCTTCTAGTTTAAATTGTTCAGAACGCTTTTAACAGTTTCTAGTATTTTGTTAATTTAGAGATAGACCTCCAAAAAGAAAGGATAAGGGACAAAGATACATTAAAGTGGAAATGGAAAAAATCTATGATTGTTACATGTTATTATGATATCAAGGAGACTTCCCCAAGCCAAGCTGGAAAGATCCTGAAAATGCCCTCAGATGGGGCCAATGAGGGTCCTTCCTCCTTAGTCTTTTTTTTTTTTTTTTTTCAGACAGAGTCTCTCTTTGTAGTTCAGGCTGGCCCTGAGCTCACTATGTAGCCCAGCAAGTCACAAACTCACAGCAATCCTGCTGCCTTTGCCTCCTGAGTGCTGGGAATACAGGTGTGAGATACCACACCTGGCACCGTGGTATGTGATTCTGATTGCTGGTGGGCGTGAGTCTCCAAACCCTGCATGGTTGTATGTGGTTACCAGGGCTCAAACCCGAGCCCTTACATTTGCAAGGCAGGCGCTAGAACCACTGAGCTAAATCCCCGGCCCTCCACAGCCTTTTAAAAGTAATTCCTGAGTGGTGGTGAAGAAGGCCGCTCACAGGAAGAGGTTGAGGAGGGATTTTGAAGAATGCCAGGGTCAAGCAAAGGGTGGGTACCAGACGGGCAGTCCTATAAAAAGTCCAACTACACATGCAGCCAAATGTTCAGAAGTACAAGTGAGTAGAAACTAAAGCCCTGGGCTGGGGAGTTAGCGCAGTGGTTCCGGCGCCTGTCTTGCAAGCGCAAGGGCCCGGGTTCGATTCCCCAATATCCACATACAATACTAGGTGTGGAGACTCACGCCCAGCAGCAACCAGTACCACATACCACAGTGCCGGGCGTGGTGGCTCACGCCTGTAATCCCAGCACTCGGGAGGCAGAGGCAGGAGGATTGCTGTGATGTGAGTTTGAGGCTGAGCTCAGGGCCAGCCTGAACCACAAAGTGAGACCCTGTCTCAAAAAAAACCTAAAAAAGAAACTAAAGCCCTAACACTCAGGTCATTTCTGTACTATTATCTGGATCACAGAGGCTCTATATCTTGATCTCAAAACACAACTGTCCACTTGGGTGTGCAGACGAATATTCCTGCAACTGTTACGGAGGCCTGTGTGAAGCCTAGAGCTTTCAAGTTTTAAAACCTCCGCTCATACCCAGGATACTTTAAATGAGTTTAGAAATTAGCACTGTGAAGAAAATATCTAGATGCAGAGACAGCAGTGCCTGTCATTCCCATTTCCAGAGAACATGCCTAAAGCCAAAACCCTTGGAACAGAGTTAGGCAGACAGCAGGAAAATATCAAATCAATGGAAGACTAAGGGAAGAGGAATATATAAAATACAGCCTTGGGCCAGGGAGTTAGCTCAGTGGTTCGGGCGCCTGTCTTGCAAGCACAAGGGCCCAGGTTCGATCCCCGGAAACCACATATCATACTGGGTGTGGAGACTCACGCCCAGCAGCAACCAGTACCACATACCACAGTGCCAGGTGTGGTGGCTCACGCCTGTAATCCCAGCACTCACAAGGCAGAGGCAGGAGGATTGCTGTGATGTGAGTCGGAGGCTGAGCTTAGAGCCAAGCCAGCCTGAACTACAAAGCGAGACGCTGCCTCAAAAAAACCTAAAAAAAAAAAAAGAAAACTTAAAAAAAAAAAGAAATACAGCCTCAAATTTAAATGTGCAATTTTATTTTTCAATTTTTCCCTTTAATATTTTTCTTCAAACACAAATCTATGTCAATTGATACCTATATATCTAAAAAAATAATAACACATACCTAACAATTTGACAGAGTTCACATTTCCTTGTTTAATACGTTGCTGTTAAAAACCCAAGTTGTCTAAGTCTTTCAATGACTCATACTTCTTTCTTTATTGTAAGTTAAAGTAAAAACTTATCGGCAAGATTACTCAGACATCTATGGAGTCCAACAGTCATTTCAATAAAAATAACACAACTAACAAAATGTTGTATCGAGGTGGCCTGTACACCCGGCCCCTTGTCTGGAACACACAGTTGCCATGTGACTCTCAGCTTCAGTAAGTGAATTAAAGAAAGCAGAGTTCAGATAAAGAACATATATTTGGGGGAAAAGAAAGAAAAGATATTGGTATGGCAAGCTAGTCATGCCTATACATAACAGTCACGATCTAGTCTGCCAATGCTCAGTTCCTTTCTCTTTGCTCAAGGATGAACAAAGCTCAGACCAAACACGTCGTCTACCTAATAAACAACCACATGGAAACTTACGCATGCCCCACTGCGTCTTAAAACACAGGAAGGGGAAAAAACGAGAAGAAGCACTGGCTATCTCCACCGGCACAACACTTGGAAAGAGAGTGTAACAGCCTATGGTCCGGGGGCTGTTCAGTTCCAGACGGGACACAAAGCACCTCCTGTTCAACTTCATTCTGGAGTTCTCAGAGAAGTGAAAAAAACATGCACTCAAATATACTAAATTCAATATTGTAGAGGGAAAAGGAAGGTAAAGGTAAGAGAGTATAATAAGGGGGAAAGACAGGACCAAAGTATGGTAAGTTCATGTATGAAAGTGTCACAATGAAACCTACTATTCTGTAAAATTCGTGTTAATTAAAAAGTAAATTTAAAAAGGAATCACAGAATCCAGAAAGAATTCAAACCCTTTTATACAAATGGCTCCTTTCCCCTTATACCTGAATCATGATATGGCTTATTTTCAATCCTTCTTCACAATAAATATAGCTTTTTTAAATTTAAAAATAAATCAAGGCCAGGGATTTAGCTCAGTGGTTCCAGCGTCTGTGTGGCAAGTGCAAGGTCCTGAGTTCAATCCTGGTAACCACGTACAATGCTGGGCGTGGTGGCTCACACCTGTAATCCCAGCACTTGAGAGGCAGAGGCAGGAGGACTGCCATGAGTTAAAGCCCAGCCTGGGCAATATAGTGAGCTCAAGGCCAGCCTGAACTACAAAGCGAGATCCTGTCTCAAAAAATTAAAAAATAACATTAAAAATAAAAATCAAATTATTTTTATTCTTCAATAAAAACATTAATAAAGTGATGATCACATGAACAAAAATAAGAGGGTAACTCCTGTAATAAATGTTGAGGTTTTTCATTATTTTTTTGCTTTTGTTTTTGAGGCAGGGTCTCCCCATGTAGGTTAGCCTGGTCTTAACCCCAGTATGTAACCCACCCAGCTGGCCTGAAACTCACGGCAATCCTCCTGCCTCAGCCACCTGAGCACTGAGATTTCATATGTGGACACTGCACTCATCTGGAGAAGTTCACTTTCTTGACTTCAGTGCTTCCCTCTGCCCTCTCATGAATGAATCATAAGAATTTTTTTTAAATCTATATGCCCTGGCCTGCCCCTATTTCACCTGTTTTGCTGCCACTGCTGCCTGGAACCTGAGAGAGCTCCAGGAGAACTGATTCTGGGCTGGGCAACACAAACCATGTCCGCTTCCCCTGGCTTCCACCCAGACATGAGGCCAGGCACATGGTCAAGTGCTTAGAAAATGTCTGCCAAGCTGAACTGTTGAAGCAACAGACAAGAGAATGATAAACAAGTGCTTAATTTCCCACACGACAAAAAGAAAACCTGTGAAATGAGTTTATTCTAGCTCTTTAAGATCGCAATGACCTGGCAGAGGAGAGATTTTCATCTTCTTCATTTATCACTCCTAAAATTCTCTCCTCAGTAAAAGTTCACTCACTCTGGGACATGGGTGTGCCACTCACTCCGAAGGAGAGATCTCCAGAGGGAGTTTTACCAGTTACACCGCTGCAGGCCCAGTGGGAACGTCCTTCCCACAATCACCTCATCATATTACCAGGATTAAGTCTTTTGGAAAACCAGTATTAAGCAAGTAACCTCAGTTCAAGCAAAGGGACAAAAGATTCAGTGAACGTGGTTATTAGTGCAGTGCTGGTGATTAGGTAACATTTCTCCTCCTCCCCACTGAAGCACACATTACCTCACTGAAAACAAAAAGCCCAGGCTTTGTAATCATTTGGATGTGAGCCAGAATATATGTTACCATCCTAAGTCTCAAATACTGTACATGTTATATTTTTTAAAAAGTGATTCAAGTATCTGTAACCCCAACACCCTCCAATCCAATTCAGTCATAGAACTGTTCAATAAAACAAATGTATACATTTGAGCGCAGTGAGTTCATGGAGCCCTCACGCATCTGCACAGAAAGTACAGTAACCTGAAATCCATAACCTTCAGAAGACACAACACCTTCAAAGAGTAACTCAAAGAGTGAGCCTCAGAAATGAACCAAGCAGATCCTAAGTTGTGTGCTGGTTACACACTTCCTGGAACGTGAGCGTGAGGAACACCTCTACACAAAGACTGAGCCAGTGTGGCCTGGCCTGGCACTGTAAAGAAAAGCGAGGCCACACAACAGACTTGAGACTTGCCTCCTAGCTTCTAGCGGACAAGGATTTTTAGTCGAGTTTCACCTGCGCTCCTCCAGTCAAACCTAAAAAGCATCCAACAGTCTACGTTGAACATCTTGGCCCGGTGGCCCAGAAAGCTCAACACTGATTTCTGAGGGCTTTCCCTGGGAAGACTCACCACACTCAAATCAAGCAGCCCAAGACAGTGCTAATATAAACACCCTCAGAGCTTACCAAACATCTTCACAAACATGACCTCACGTGATCCCACAACAGCCTTATGCGGCATGCAAATGGATACGAGCATCATTTTATAGAAGATGAAACTGTGACTTAAATAAGGGACTTGCCCAAAGTCATATAAATCCAGGTGTTGAACCAGGATTAGAATACAGTTTCTGTCTATTGGTCTTGTATTCCTTTTACTCAGCAGAAACAGGAAAACTTGTCCTCTATCATAACCTGCAAACTTCTGTAACTCACATTAGATAACTACCCGCACATCAGCCATGTATATAAAACAGTGCATGCCGAATACCAGGGAGTGATCACATGCATGTCAAATAAAACCAGTACTGAGCCCTGGGGACAAGAGGGCATGCCAGCGCTGCCCCTTGCTGCAATTGACTTTGACATGCATGCCCTGCCTACTCACTCCCAGAAGGCCACTTCTGAAAGCCTGGCGAGGCCGGGATTCAGTTCACTGCTGTGCCCCTTGGAAAACACAAGAAAACCAACTGTCTTGGGAGGCAGGAGAGTGGCGACAGCTGTGCAGGGCTGTTTGCTTGCTTGCTCAGTTGACAAAACTGAAACTGGACACCATTTCTTCTCAACAATAGCATAGCGTTACAGAAGCGAGGGGAAAACATGGAGTTGATGGCACGACCAGGCCCTAACAGTGACAGGATTTTATTATTAAAATTCATGACCCTATTAAAAGTAGGCAGTCTACCTTCATTTGATAGACACACCCATAATTCAATCGATTGGAAATAAATCTAAAGAATACATCTACAGTTCAGTTGAAAACTGAACCACTAAACAGGAAAAGCATGGCCTACTACTCAGAGAAGGCAGGTAATGACTAATGCGGTAAACCAAAAATGCCAAAAGAGATAAAATATTTTCTTCATCTGGTCTCCTTCTCTCCAATTAAAAGAATCAAGTGAGACAGTAAAAAGGCAAAACCCACTTCCCAAACCAAGAAATAAACTATTCTAACACATACCTTAATGATGGTGGAATCCAAAGAAATCACAGGACAGCTCTCAACCCCTACAACACCTGCAATACCCCGTCCTGTCTCCAAGGTCAAAAGGGTAAATTTTATCACTGTAGTTTGGTAGGCTGTCCCATAAACCACCACTTTACTTCAGGTCCACACCACTGAAGAACTATAGAAAATAATGATATATTACAATAAATCACTTTTCTGTTTTCCTTATGAAATTTTCTAAAGGATAATTGCCCCCAAGTCCCAATCATGGACCTTGAACTAGTAGAACAATTAAAATGAGGATGTAAACTGAAATAATACACTTAAAACGCTTAATATACTTTTAAAATTTTTTAAAACTACAAAAATTCAAAATATTTGAAAACACAGATCTAAGGAAAAAGCAGATGTTGGAAAAGCCTCAAGCCAAAGGGAAAAATAAAGCCTAAAATCAAGACAGAAAGGAAATGGGCAACTTCTTTTTGTGCATCTAAGCCACACTTCTGAAGCAACAGCTGTCTTTGCTCAGCTGGAGGAAACCGCAGGACCTGGAATAACTCTTAAGGCCCCGTCCTTTACATTAAAGTGACAGTGTTGACTCACTCTCAGGAGGGCAGGCACTTGGTTCAACTTGTTTTTCCAGTAATAGTAATAAGCTGAGCTGCTCTGATATTAAAATGATTTGCATGCTCAGGACTAAAGAACTATTTGGAAATACCCACATATATAGTATACATGCCTCGAGTTTGTCAGGTTCTACTTGTAGCCAAAGAGATTCATCTTTCCTCATCATAATTTGCTCTTTAGACTCTCCCACCACAAATGTCATTTCTTTCTACTTCATCATAAAAATGGAAATTCTTCTAATAATCAAAATGATCTTTCACTATATCTCTTTAGTAGACCCATGTCTTAGCTAATGCCCATAATTCTAGGCTTCCAAACTATGAAATGAAAGAGACTGTTGAACTCATTTTCCTTATTTTGAGGTACCTGGTCCTGTTCAACTTTGAGGATTTTGCAGAAAGCTCACAACAAACTCACAGTCCTTGCTCGCTACCAATATCGTGGAGAGGGTCCTCTCCATCCCTTCTAGCTTGCTCCCTAGTTAAGGTTGAAAAAACTTTTTTAAAACTCAGTAAACATTTACCAAGCCCTAACTCTGGATTATGAACCAGGCTGGTTCACTATGACGGTGGGAAGGGAAGGCTGAATGACACAGGGGTTTTTCTTACACCAACCCGGACTACGATAAAAAAAAAAAAAAAAAAATTTTTTTTCTCAAAAACAGATTCAACCTAATTCACACACACACATTCCACCCTTATTTTTTCCACCTAAGGAAGCGTTTTTAATTCAAAGCATTACTTCAAAAACTATTTTGCAAGGGGACATTAGAAACACTGGGAGCAAAAGATATTCATGAAAGAACCACTGGCTTTGGCACTCAACTGCTCAGTTTACCTTCTGGATCAGTGGTCTGCAAAATGAGGTGCGTGCACCCCAGAAGTGGGGGAGGTGCAGGGCCATCCCCTGGGAATGCCTGAAGAGATTTTAGAATGTCTACATATTTTTAGTCCAAAAAACACATAATTAAAGTTTATCCAGAGTTAATAAATATATATACATTTATATGGTTTACTGGCTGCATATAAGGTATCTTTAATTATTTGTAAATATTTATTTACTTTTTTGAAGAGAGAGTCTCTGCTCAAAAAGAATGTTTTTCTTAGGTCATACTTTAATTTTAAGCTTGGAGGTTCTTGCTATTCCTTCGACATTTCACAAACTAGGAGACAGTACACAGTGTACCAGGAAAACGCAGAGACACTGAGTAAGCCTGACCTATCCCCCAGGCTCGCTTTCACTCACTCAAGGGTAAGTGACATCCCTCCTCTCTGTACCAGATGTCCTCTGTACGTCAACTCTGGAGAGCATGGCTTGGGATGAAAGGCTAAATACTACAATCTACGTCCGGAGCCCGGCCCTGTCACCAAGCTGTCTGACCTAGAGCCACTCATTTCATTCTTTCTGGCTCCTCTGGCTCCCTCTCACTGTGACTTCACGACTCACGAGAGTTTGTTTCTTCTCATCCTTACAGGATTCTCGACCCAGCACACGCCATTATTCTAATGCGAAGGTATTAGATACTCCTCCCTCAATCCCCTGCCTCTCTCCCTGATGAGGCCTTGACTTTTCATCCCCTCAGCTTCCTGGACTATTTATTTATTTATATGCTACTGAAGGATTTGTAAGTATTCTCCAGTTATTCCCAGTGTCCTCCATTCCTAAGCAGACTGTGAGCTCCTTTGTATACAGTGCATGGGAAACCAACATATAACCCAGCATCCCCAAGAACTCACAGCCCTGCCCTTGATCCAAATCAGCAACGTACTCATTTAAATGGAAAAGTAAAAGAACCCAGATTACCCACCAATGAAGATAGATGAGACAGCAAAAGAAAAATGAGGCTGAGACCATCCCTAGGAAAGCCAACATGAAGAAAATCAGCCCTGAACTCAGCAGGACAAAATGGGGAGCTGCAGATAGCAGAGAAGTGATAGGACACCCTGCTCGCTCAAAACAGCTGAATTCATGTCCCACCCGCGACTACTCTGCTCAAGTAATCAGTGCTGACATGAGTTTATATACGAAACTTACACATACCCTGCACTTAGTTAACATTATCAAGTACACCAGAACTCCCACGAGGAACTCTGCATCTTATCTGCAGATTTGGGGGACATCAGGCAGAATTTTCACCTCCCCTGAGCAGGCCCAGCTTCAACTTCCCTTTTCAAGTTTGGTCGAATCCCATCATATCAAAGACCAGAGTCAATTCCCAGGCATTATGGAAGCAGCGTGTTGTGAGGAATAAAGCAACAGAAAAGGGCTAAATAGGCAGATACCTTGTCTTTCTGCCATCAATGACTACTTTCATGCTTTTCAAAACTTTCTTCTTTTTCTAAGGCCTAACATTACTGATCTATTAAAAAAACAATTTAGACTGGGGCCAGGGATTTAGCTCAGTGGTTCTGGTGCCTGCCTCACAAGTGCAAAGACCCAGGTTTGATCCTCAGTAACTACATACAACAATGCTATCAGCAATTAGTACCACATATCACAGTGCCAGGAGTGGTGGCTCACACCTATAATTCCAGCACTCGGGAGGCAGAGGCAAGAGGACTGCTGTGAGTAGGAGGCTTTCCCGGGCTATCTAGTGAGCTCAGGGTCAGCCAGACCCTGTCTCAAAAAAAAACCCCCTAGATTGCATGTGATCCTACAGCCACCAGAGCAGTAACTTACAAGAATTTTTATGGTGCCCTACAGTAAGATACACACTTTACATCAGAACATGAGATTCACACATGTGAATCAAAAACAAAAAATGTCAAGCAATGACGCTCATGCTTATCACGTGGTATTCTCCATTCTGCTCCAGTTTTGTCTCAAGGTGTCATCTGCCATCCACCACATGTGCTTCCTAGCCCATTTCCCAGAGTGCACAGTAGAAGCAGTGGAGTGGGGCTTGGGAGTGAACAGCGGCACTGCAGGCGGAGAGACTAGCATGGCTCCTCACTGCAGATGCAGATAAATGACCGACCTTTTCAAAGTTCACCATCTTTATACTGAGGTTAAAGCCCTAGGGTTTCCTGAAGATGAAATGAGATGCTGCATATAAAAGCACTGTCCTCAGTTTCTGACACAGAACACACACCAGTAAAGGTGTCTTTGATGATGAACTTCAGGTGAATCTTGGCCTAGGCTCATGGAAATCCCACAGAAAGGGAGGTTTTGAAGCTCTCTTCGCAATATCCCCTCACAACTAATACTGTGCCTAGTGGCTGGTGACAGGCGCCCGGGCGTCTGCTCGGTGCATGGATGATGCATCCGGATGCTCACTTCCATGCAGGGGAAGGGCGATGAAGACACTAGCAACTACTTTGACATTCCGCACAAGGACTGATCCACAGAAGAAATGTAAAAGCCATTTGTTCAGTGGTTGTTTTCCCAGGGCCCACAGTGTCCCACACCAGGACTGAGGAACACAGGCTCGGAATGGGCTCCCTAACCCCATCTACACCTCTTCTCAAAAACAAATACAGCCTGCGGGCCAATCACGGTACTCCACACCGAACTCGAACAGCACTGCTCTATCAGCACACTGTGTCTGACCATTTGCCCAAACTGTGAAGACCTTACTAAGCATCCATTTTATGCAGAAACACACTTCAAAAAGAAGGCAACCACCTATGAAAACTCCAGAGTGAAGTCCAGTAAGTGCTGACAAGTCAAAGAATATATCTGTATCTCTACACTTCGCCTATTCCCGGAGAAAGCTACGGAAAAGCTCGATGGTTTCTACAAAGCTCTTATTTCGCAGAAGGCACCTCAGTTAGAAGCCCTGTGTGCTCAACTAAGACACAACAAGATTTGGGGAAAACACAATGGGTTTTATCAAGGGCAGGAAAAAATACATCTTTTTCCACTCTGGAAAGAAATTCTAACACATTTTCCAAAGACAAAAGGTACCTTTTAAAAACAAGATCCTCTATTTCTGCCAATAAAATAATGACCCAATCATGCACAGAGAACAGGCAGAAGGCCTGGCCTTGCCACGCTGAACTTGCTCTCTGAACATCAGGGCAGCCCGGCTTGAGCCTCCACGGCACAAAGCCCTGTCTCCACGAGGACACAGGCGTGCATGCTAGCGATGTGCAGTCTTCCTCCCTGCCAACTGATCCCTTCCCCCTCACTGGGACTCAGATTATTTATATTAACAAGTGCCCATAGGTGGTTCAATACCAGCTGTGATGAAAATGTAAACTAAAGATGATATTGAGTATTTTCATACATATAAAGCAGCCTGATTCCATAAAAGTAAAGCTCCCAAATGACAAAGAAATGAGTCAGAAAAAATGACCCACAGTAAATTGGCCCTTCCTGGTTTGGGCAAAATTTGAAGCTGGAAATGCATGGTATTTAAGACAAAAAAAAAAAAATTACTGAAAAACAAGTAAATCCAATTCTTTCCCAAATGCAAAAAGACATGCTTAAAGTTTGGGAACAAGGGATGACAAAGGGCTATGTTTTCATCAGGTCTGACTTGCCCTTTGATATGGGTCCCCTGCCTTTTCATGTGGCCCCAAATAGTTGAGCCATTACTGCTGCTGATAATGACAAGCAGATGCTGACAGGATGATTTCACATCAGCAGTTCTCAGACTCGAGTCTTGTGTAACTGGGTGTGTCAATGTATGTCACTCCACCAAGGGTTCTTAAACCAGTTCCAACTTCCCTAAATCTCTTCACGAGACCTGAGCAGCATTCTAGACAGCTATGTTCTCCAACTGAGAACCGGTACCAGTATTAAAAAAATTTTTTTTTTAAAAAACAAACCCAAGGTCTATTCTTCCTCTCCCTCCACATGTGCACACACACATACACGCACACATGCATGCACACTCATTCACTCACTTAAATCAATGATGTTTAATTTTTCATTCCAATATCCAAGTTTTAAAATTTTAAATTTAAAACCTTACCCAAACCATAACTATCCTTTTATAGCAGGGAATGTAACAAGTCTGCCCACTACAACTTGTCTTGAATAAAAAATAAAATCTATCCCTAATTTTCTATGAAAAAATTATATTCATTTTAGATAAGCTACATGCCTCAGGGACAGCCCTGCTGTCAAAGTTCCTCTTGGGATGATGAAGAAAGGGAGATTTCACTTCTCACACAGCACAGCACTTCCAAATACTTCCATGGTCCTGGTGGGGTTAAATGATACTGGCCTTCTTCAAGGTGCTCTGCTAAACCAAGAGAAAGACCAAATCTCCATCTAAATTGCTACAGGAGGCAAAAAGCTCCAGTTGGCATTGATATTGAGGTGTCAAACCTTCTATTAGCTCCCCATGAGCAACCTTCATACAGTGAAAACATAGAATTTTTATTATAAGAAAGCTCCCTGGAGCTAGGCTGGGAAGTAGCTGAGCAGTAAAGCACCAAGGATAAGCAGGGCCTGGGTTCCACACCCACCACTGCAAAAGAAAACAGAAGGCTCTCCCTTGAACAAAAGGTACAACTTGGGAAATGCATGTGCGTAGACAGGCAAACCCAGTTCTGTCTGCTAATGGGCATCAATAAGGCAGGAGCCCTTAGACAGTCGTTAACTTTAGAATTAAGGCTACAGTGCAACATGTGAGGCCTGCTAATTTCCCTTTCTCCGTGAACATTTAACAGGGTTAAAATTTTAGTCTCCATGCATTTTTCTTCCCAGAAATGTATCAATTACAGTTCCCACAGAGCCTAAATACACATTTCCTTGTGGGTGTGTGTGTAAAACTACCATAACAAAACATTCTATTTCCTCATTTTGATTAAAAGAAGAAACACTCAAATGCACTTACATAAGAGACAGTGCAACAGTGACACGTCCGTCTGCATATGCCGCGTCTGTAGCATTTAAAGTCATGATGAGAAGGAGAGGGGTGCTGAGAACCATGTCAAGCACCGTGACATAAAATCACATGAAGAAGTGGCCCCCTTCTTGAGAAACACTGGGAATTTTAAAGGACTAGCAAAGTCACTTCAGGCCACACAGGAAAATCCGATGCTTGAGACAGTAAAAATGGCTGGGAAACAATACTAAGAAACAGACATCAAAGACCACAAACTCCTCTCAGTGGACATGACACAGGCAGGACATACAGAGAATGCAATGAGTTACCGAGTCAGCCATGTTCTCCTACCTGCTTCACTCAGGGCGGCACTCGGACTCTGATGACGTAACAGACAACCCAAGTACACGATGCTCCTTGGGACCTGACCCGACAGGGCGGAGTCTCCAAATTCTGTCTCACTGTTGTCCTCTATAACTGACACAGCGGAAGGGAGGGAGGGAGAGTGGAAGAGAAATCTTTCCATATCACGGAGAATGGAACTTAGATTTAGGGGCATCATGGAGGAAGCCAGTCATAGGGTGAATCAAGAACTACTCTCCATATCAGAACCTAGCGTTCTAGTCCTACCTCAGTCAGGTATCAATCATGTGAAAGATCTAGCAGAATTCCTTTAAGTTATCTGCAACTTATCATCTCATCTATAAAACTAATGTAATTAGCCCTCTCTCATATATAGAGTCCAACTGGGGCTCAAATAAGATCATGTCTATAAACATGATTATAAATTTTAAAACATTAACTAATATAAAATATCATTTTGTGATAGTAAAGCTGTCAGTTCAAAACTCTGGGAAACAAAAAATCCTCACTACCATCTAGCCTAGAAATGATAAACAGTGGCATGACTCCAGTCAGGTCACATACACCTATAATGTTATAAGAGCCATCTCATGAGCCCGTAGGAGGTGCCAAGTGGTTGGACGACAAGTTAGTGTAAGTAACTTCAGCAACTATTTACAAACAATTTCCCCACTGTTCTCAACCCTGCTCAGGAATCACAAGCAGCAGCAATCATCTCCTCACCCTCGCGTAGCCTCCTCTGGCACAAAAATCTGACACAGCCCACTTCCTACGCCAGATTAGAAGAGATTTCCCAGTGCTGAAAACCAACTGTCCTGACATTTCAAATGAGATGTCCTGATTCCCATGAAGACTCGGGATAAAACAGAGAAACAAATAACGTAGTCAAGTAAGGTTCCTCATTATCGGGAGAGTTCTTCAGCTTGGATTTAAAATCCTAAATCATGGCTTTTTTCCATGAATCAATTGTTTCTGAGGTGAGAGGTACAAGCTGCTACTATGAACAATGTTAGGACAGCTTTTAAAACACACCATGCTAATGTACAAACTTGAAATTACTAGTGCATTCCTTAGATAATCCATAATCTTGCCTTAGCAATGGAGCAGAACTTACACAAGACATTCTTTTAAAAAAAAAATTAAGATAAAGCAGTCCAGGAACAAGTATTCCCACATTATTTCTTTCGAAGATGGAATTTTACTGTGAGACTAACGAAGTTTAAAGCTTAGGGGCCCAGAACCACGCAGGCACCACTACATATGCTGTTTCCAATTTCCAAATACCCCTGCAAGTTAGACACTCCAACTCCCCATTGCAACAGTGGGGAAGACAGAGAAGTTTATAGCATTGAACAACACTCAGCTAGTAAGAAGCTGTCAAGTTTATCAGGTGCCAAAACTCACTACACTAAACCCCAAAGTATAGTGGCAAGGGTATCCAAAAGTGCTTCTGAAAGATATTTAAAAACAATCAATACTGCCTGTCATTTACCTTATCCTTATGTTCTTGGGCATTCTCTCTTATAACATTCAACTGATGGTAAACACAGCCAAAACTTAAAGGAGTCAGGTATTTCTTTTTTCTTTTTTTTTTTTAGGTTTTTTGAGACAGGGTTTCGCTTAAAGGAGTCAGGTATTTTTTTTTTTTTTTTTTTTTTTTTTAGGTTTTTTGAGACAGGGTTTCGCTTTGCGGTTCAGGCTGGCCCTGAGCTCAGCCTCAAACTCACATCACAGCAATCCTCCTGCCTCTGCCTCCCGAGTGCTGGGACTACAGGCGTGAGCCACCACGCCCGGCACTGTGGTATGTGGTACTGGTTGCTGCTGGGCGTGAGTCTCCACGCCCAATATGGTATGTGGTTACCAGGGAATCGAACCCGGGCCCTTGCGCTTGCAAGACAGGCGCCGGAACCACTGAGCTAACTTCCCGGCCCCGGGAGTCAGGTATTTCTGAAAGGACCCATACGCTTCTGCCTTTTGAGAAGACTAGGTGTGTCCTGGTGATACAGTCCTGTGTGTCTTAGCACTTAGGAAAAAGACTGTCCTTCAAAACAGAAGAGTTGATCAGAGACTGTCTGCATGTCTGATGTGAAACATACTCGCCATACTTTTCATACAGTAGCACAGATGACCACCAGTTTTCAGCTATCAAAGAGAATGAGTTCAAAGGAAGGAAGGGAAGGCGAAGTTGTCCTCATTCGTGCTCTGTGATAACATACACAAAAATGCTGTACACAGTAAATTCCAAGTTCCTGGCCAGGGGACACTCGTCCTGGGTAGCTGCAGGGACTGGCTGTGTCCGCCGTTCAGATGCTGAGGCATTCCAACCATTCTGCACAGTCTCTCACATCCCTCTCCACACGGTACGATAAGAACACAACTGCACGGTCCAGAGACAGCCATAACTAAAAAGGCTGGCATGAAACACTTCTGAGCACAACTACAGTATGACTCTGGACACCATTTTTAAACTTTCTAAAAACATTTTTTATTTAAAAAAAAAAAAAACCCTAAAGATTCATTCCTCCTCTTAATATACTAACGCATTTCCT
Source organism: Petromus typicus (assembly GCA_004026965.1). NCBI lineage: Eukaryota > Metazoa > Chordata > Mammalia > Rodentia > Petromuridae > Petromus > Petromus typicus. The sequence continues at coordinate 27,903 of PVIR01003773.1, read as the reverse complement.
TTGGGGTCCAAGAGTGACAAAAAAAGAGTTGCTAAAAGCTGTCCCTGGAGTATAGCAAACATAAAACCCATCTTTCTCATTGCAAAAACATTTAGAAGAAACTAGAAGTCCTCAAAATGGAAGTCTGCCTTTTGAATAACTCCCACATGGAAGTGTTCTCTCAGAATGAAAATAATGATAGGAAGAGTCAAAATGTTATTAGCCCGTTCAGTATAAAAAATATATTGAATGCAAAATTATGTCACCTGAGGTGCAGTGATGACAAAGCTTTTGAAGCTTCCAATGGTAACAAACAGCCTGCCACAGCACGCATGCCATAGAGGGTCACCACCACTGGACTAGAGGGTTTCTGCAGATGGACAATGGACTGTTTACTGTGCAGAAGTGTATTAGCTTCAGAACCAGGCAAAGCGGGCTCCAGGTGCTGCTCTGGTCCCCGACTAGCAGGGTGACCCAATGAGCATTCCTTAACCTTTTTACAAACAAGAATCACAACACCTACTATAAGAACAAAAGGGAACAGGTAAAGAGCTTCTTCCCGAGTCGTGTCACATGAGTGAACCCTCGGTGTGTAGAGCTGCTGATATGCATGTAAACTCCATGAGAACAGAGATTCCGTGGGCTTGGTTCAGTGTACTAAGAGGAGGCATGCCGTGGATACAAACATTTCCAGCTCCTCCAAAGAGACAGTCACATTTGCCTGTATTATATCCCAATTCTGATATCCTATGTGTGTACCTCTCTCCATCTTACAGCAAGCAGTTCAAACTGTGCTTTTGAAAGATTTAAATTACAGGAAAATATTTTAAGTGTTTTGAGGCCATTTGAGTTTACACGTGCACCACTTACATTTTCTGTAAACTGTGTGCTTACACATAATTATAAATATCTTAGACTATAAAAGCAAACCTTTCATAGTGCTCCCACAATGGAAAAACAAAGTCTTAGTAATAATTATAGAGGGAGCAGAAGGGAGTGGTAGGTAGAAGACGGTTTACAAAATCTGCAAAATAAAACTTGGAATTTTGCCTCAAAACTAAACAAAACAAAAAAAACCTGACAACCACTTGTTCGAGGCTGCCAAAACTTGAGATAAAGCAAACTGTCATGGGAAACAAATGTGAAAATACGAAGCCCGTTTCTGAGAAAGAAACTCTACCAGTCCTGGCTAATCTAATTCTGATCGCTAATGACCCTAGACCTGCTGAGTTGTCTTAACCAGTACAGGGAAGGCCAAAGGGACAGGCAGCGGCTCCCAGGCAAATATTTTCTCTGCCATCCGTCACTGACATTTTCAATATGGCCATACCTCTGTCCTCCTCCGCCTCTCCTACTCTTTCTTTCTGTTGTTGTCTGCAACACTAACTAACCCTTTCCAGACCTCAGGAACCAAGGGTCAACATCCTGAAACACCACTGCGTCAGTGAAGGCTGAAGGGAAACTGTCTGACCATAAATCAAGAACTCGGATTGGAGCCACAGCCCTAACCGGGCTCCAATCACCTCAGCCAGTCACTGTTTTGTCTTTAAAATAAGGACGGATGGGGGCCGGGGAGTTAGCTCAGTGGTTCCGGCGCCTGTCT
>PVIR01003773.1:0-26221 GCA_004026965.1 Petromus typicus | reverse complement strand
CAGGGCCAGCCTGAGCCACAAAGCGAGACCCTGTCTCAAAAAACCTAAAAAAAAAAAATAAGGACGGATGAAGTAAGGAAGAGGCTCCCCGAATAAACCCCCAGATCCCCTAAGGTATGCCCTAAGGCTGGGACAGAATATTTACACTTTTCCCCAAAACATTTAATAGTGGTAATTACATAAAGACTGCTTTAAGGCTAATGAAGACATCCAATAGTCGGGCTCCCTCCTCATGGTGATCCTGGGTGGCATGACAGCACCTGTCACACCACAGGAAATGTGCGAGTAAGGGTACTGCATACGACTGTCGTCAAAGCTGTACAGAAAAATCACAGCACTCAATGGACCATCTAACCACCACGGACAGTTAATAAGTAACAGGCAAGTGATTTAACATCTACTAACACAGTTTGCATAAAAGACACAGTTTCTCCACAGTAGAAGGGTTCCCCATTCATTAAAGGAACAAAACTCAAACACAACACTCTGGCATTTCTAAGTCATGGGAACCTGCTGTAACGGTGAAGCGCCTCTCTCCGCCACAAAGGCTGGTCACTCACGCACTCTGAACACAGGGCAGGGCCGGTCCAGACTGCAACACGAAAGAACCCCACACCACTCAGAATTCACTGGACTCCAGACACACCGCCGCAGCCCGTGAGTCTAACACTCACTTCACCCCAACAATTACTGCTATTATCCTCCATCCACAAATATAATACAGACGCAGAGTGCTTAAGAAACTCAAGAAGACAGGATGAGCAAGTCTAAAACCACAGGTAAGTATTCCCACCTCCTCCCTCTCAAAGAGAAATTTTCCCAGAAATACAAACAGGATTGCCTGAGAGCAGAGCCCACAGGAGTCCAGCTCGCTGCTGCCAAGAACAGGCCCTAAGGGCTCCTTGACGCATACCACGCCGGCTGAAGCACTCATCCTTAGCCAGGTGCAATGGGCCCGCTCATCATTTCAGCACTCTGTGAGGCTGAGGCAGGAGGATCACAAGTTCATGCCCACTCTGGGCAACTCTGCAAGACTCAACCTCAAAGAAAAGTTAAAACTGGGTGTGCAGGTGAGGACATAGCTCACTGCGAAGGCCCTGGAATCAGTCTCCGCTACTGAAGAAGAAGAAAAAAGGAACTTAATCCTATCGGAAACTTTCATCTCTTACCTTTGAATTCTATTTGCTTGTCCTAGAAACGAAAATCAACTGAGAAAATGCAAGGGCCATCAATGCATCAGTCAAATCACATCCATCTATTTCTTACTTATTACACAGAACATTCCTATCAGGTTGGCTCTTTATAGAGGGTAGTTTTGTGTGTTAGGTTTTTTTTTTGAGACAGGGTCTCTCTTTGTAGTTCCAACTGGCTCCAAACTCACCATGTAGCCCAGGCCAGCCTTGAACTCAGCAATCCTCCTATTTCTGCCTCCCAAGTGCTGGGATTACAGGAGTGAGTAACCACACCAGAGTGGTACCAACGATCAAATTCTGGACCTTACGCCTGCCGGAACTACTGAGCTAAATCGTCGGTCCTTTTGTGTGTTAGTTCTTAGTTATTCCTACTGTAAAACATGTGTCTGCAATGTAAGGACAATACTGGAACAGAGCTATTTCTAAATCTCAACTGAGACACTTAATAATTGGATTATCCTGAGCATGTTACAAGCCTGTTTCTTCAGCCCCCTATTCCTTATCACAGAGTTGTTGAGAATGTACACAAAGCACCACAACTGGAGATCTTGTGACGCTGGACAGGGGTCTGAACCCTGACTTCGTCCTTCACTAAGTGTGTGTCTCACTCCATCACGCTGAGCTGAGCTGCGAACCAGCCTCCAAGTCCTCATCTATCTCACAGATCAATCCTGCCTGCCCCACAGGGCGGCCACATGGATTAAAGAAGTGAATACAGAGCCCTGAGAGAATCAAGGGGACATGAAAAAGGGTCCACAACTTTAAGAGGAAAAAAAGCTAACATATTAAAAAAAAAATTGATGTGCAAGTTTAAATCTAAAGGTAAATGATGGTCTGTCTGTAAGTCCCCGAAGCTGGGTCAGGAGTGCAGTCATCGCAGTGATGCCCTGCCTGCCTGACAAGTGCAAGGTCCTGAGTTCGATCTCCAGTTCTGCAAAAGAGCAAACAAACTAGTCACCTAAGCCCTCTGAGCCACAGTTCCTCCAAAGTTCTGTGGTGATTAAAGGAGGCGACTGTGCAAGAGTAAATTATACATTGCTTTAAATTGTATTATGTGGGCCGGGGAGTTAACTCAGTGGTTCCGGAGCCTGTCTTGCAAGCGCAAGGGCCCGGGTTCGATTCCCCGGTAACCACATACCTGTACTGGGTGTGGAGACTCACGCCCAGCAGCAACCAGTACCACATACCACAGTGCCGGGCGTGGTGGCTCACGCCTGTAATCCCAGCACTCGGGAGGCAGAGGCAGGAGGATTGCTGTGATGTGAGTTGGAGGCTGAGCTCAGGGGCAGCCTGAACCACAAAGCGAAACCCTGTCTCAAAAAAACCTTAAATAAATAAATAAATAAATTGTATTATGTGGGGGAATGTGTTATGTTATATAATAACTTTGTGTTAATTATATTTCCTGGTTCTTCCAAACACCATCTCCATCTTGAAAATGGAAAAACTGAGACAGCAAAACACGAAGCCCCAACAGGAAGGCTGAGGGTTCCAAAAGTATGGTGCAGACCAGGGCTGAGCTGAAATAAATTCAGAACAGGACAGAGCAAAAAACCACCAAGCTTAAAGAAGAAACCCTCATCAACCTATGTTTTTAATCACAGCTTCACCTGCTGGTTAAGCCTTTCAGTGCACAATCAGGCATAATAATTCTCTTACTTCCTCCCAGAAACAGTGTTAGACTCGATTTGAGAAAGAACCTCACTGTCCAATCTCTTTTCCCATTCATAAATCAATTACATGGAAAGGGCACAGAAACCAAGCACAATCGGCCTGAACTGAAGTCCTGGTCTAACTGGTGTTCTCTGAACCACCTCATTAAAAATAAGAGGCAGGGGGTTTGCAGTCCTTCAGCCTAAAGAGAGGTTTCCTTCTTTGGTTGGTCAGAAATGTCCTCATTCCCCAAGTCTTCTCATGCTAAATATGGTAATAGCTGGCAAACAACCAGCCCAGTAAATTCCTGCTATACTTAAGAAAGCATTCATATTGCCTGAAATTACTCTGAACCCAACACTCAAGACCCTAGACTTCAGCCAAGGGCAGCTCAGCGGAGAACTGAATGTCAAAAGCAGTGGGGTGCCAGAGAACACACAGCTTGGAAAAAGCAACCTACTCTTCACTGCAACATTCTTCAGTAACACACAGCCCACCGCAGGAGGGCACAGGCAGGCGGGGCTGGGAGGCTGCAGGGAGACATGGGGAGCAGGTGGTGCCCACAGGGTGCCAAAGCAACAGGTTCTGAGCCACAGCTCATAAGTCTATCTAGGCAAACTGAGGAGACCACAGTACAGGTTTATCACGTGGCTCAAACGTCGGAACGAGCAGTGTGCAGTGGACACACAGGAACTGGTCTGCGTTACAAGGTGTTACATCCTTCAAAATCTTAGGTATAGATGAAGACAGGACCGGGGGTTACCCTCACCCCAAACCACAAACGTGGTTCCTGAATATGCTGTTTTCCTCTAAGACCTTTTATAGCTCATACTAAAGGAAACGTGTATTTCCTAGGCACATACAAGCGGCCACAAAATGCTTTATGATAAAGCATTAAGTACTTGTTAACAAGTACGTGAAAAGTTGGTCAAGCTATGAGAAATCAGAACAACCAGGAACTTCTCACATCTGTATTCTTAATTGTCATATACATTCTGACATTTAAAATACAGGGCTAATAATGTTTAAAGAGCTTTTTCATGTCAAAAGACTGAACATCTTGATGATTAAAACATACTTTATCAAATAAAAAGTTAAAAGATCCCCCGTACTGCCAAAAAATAAAATTTAAAAAAATAAAAATAAATTTTTGTTAAAAAAAGTTAAAAGAAAAGGAAATATAAATGACCAGAGAGCATTACTGTAATCAAAGGCCCAGACATAAACTGGGGTAGCATTTACCACTCATCAAGGAGTGAAGAGCTTTACAAATAAAACCTAGTATTGATAGTGGTTATAAATGCTGTCAGTCCCACATTCTGCCAATGAAAGTATAACTTCATCAAGAGGAGGAAAAGCAATCTAGGCCGCGCAGCGGCACAGGCCTGTGTCATCAGCACTCGAGAAGCAGAAGCTGGAGGATTACTGGTAGTTCAAGGCCAGTTCATCGTGAAATGAGACCTTGTCTTAAAAAAGGGAAAGACAAGCAATTTAGCAATATGTGCCAAAAGCCACAGCCAGGTCTAGACTACCTACTAAAATAATGTAACTTCTTCTGAAAGTTTGTATTTGGAAATATATATTTCTACTAAGATATATGAATAAAGGATAGTCATAGCATTATTTACAACTAAGAAAATTGATAACTAAGAACTGATTTCCATCAAAATTGTAGTGGATTCTTAAGACAGAAGGGCCAGAGATATAGCCCAGGGGTAGCAACTGTGAGGCCGTGGGTTCAGTCTCTGTCACTGAAAAGAGAAAAACAAGGAAAAAGTGAATGAATGAATAACAATTTCCCTCTAACCTTAGTTTTGGCCAGGCATAGTGTCTCACGTCTGTAATCCCAACACTCAAGAGGCTAAGACAGGAGGACTGGCAAGAGTTCGAAGCCATCTTGGGCTACAATAGGGAGTTTAAGGCCAGGATGAATGACATGATAAAACCATGTCTCCAAAAAAAAAAAACGACTAACAGCATGCAGCCTTTGAAAGAATATTTATGTGTGGGAAATGTTCATATCACATGGTACAAAAGTGTATGTATGTTAATGTCCTGCTACAATAACAGCCACTAAAAATAAGAACTCTTTCAAATGTACCAAATGTTAATCATGAGTTTGGGTTAAAGGTTATGGACTTAGCACAGACCTTAATTTTCTCCTATTTTTCTGGGTTAGTTGGTTTCGTGTGTGTGTGTGTGTGTGTGTGTGTGTATGTGTGTGTGTACATGCGTGTGTACATGAGACAGAGAAGACAGGGAAATAAACACAAGGCCTCACACTGAGCTGCAACCCCAGTCTTTTTATTTGTTATTGTGAGGCACGGTCTTAAGTTTCACAGGCAGGACTCAAACTTGGGGCCTCTGGCCTCAGCCTCTCAGGATGATTTGAACACAGGTGTGCATCACCATGTCTGCCTTCTTTTTGCTTTTTGAGAAAATCCTCTTTCCCAATGTCTAAGCATCACTCTCTTCAATTTAGCAATACCTCTTCTGGAAATCTAGCTTATGGGAAAATTCTAAAGAGAGAAATTTCTCTAAAAAGATAATCATCATCACATACAGAAAAAAAATGGCGTCTGTCAACTATGCAACCAAAAGAGAGTGGTCAAAACATACTAACCTAGTAATGAGAATATTACTTATTCATTAACAATAAATGTATGAAAATCCTTGAAATATGAAAATATAATTAAAGAAAAGAAGAACAGAAAACTGAATATGCATTATGAATCAATGACCTTTATTAAATCCAGGGGTAGAAAAAAAGATCAAATACATATATCAAAATATCAACAGTGGTATGACTATGGCTATTTTTCTTATAACTTGCTAAATTTTCAAGCACCCTTAACTACTTCTAAATGGAACTACTGTTTAAATCACATATACATAAAAAACAAAACCTGTCAAGGTGCCAGACAAAATCAAGAAAGTATAAATATGAGTTAATTATGTATAAACAGAAGGAGTGACTCTGTTGCTATGTAAACCTACCTGAAACTGTGAAATTGTTACAATGTTTGTTTTTGGTTACCACCATTTCCCCTAAGTCTCTTGGAAAGTATGTGCCCCTGGAGTCTGGAAGTTTCTGGCCACTGCGTGGATAGCAGGATGACAAAGATCGGCATGATTCACCAGAAACGGCCTTTTTCCTAAAATTTCTCATAAAGAGGAGGAAGGGGTTTCTATGTTTTGTTTTGTTGGTAGCACCGAGGATTAAACCCAGACCCTTCCTCCTAAGCTACACTCCAAACCCTGTTCTTCTTTTTCTTTTCTTTTTTAATTATTTGAGACAGTCTCACTGAATTGCGGAGTTGCTGCGGCTAAGCCTAAACTTCTGATCCTCTGCCTTAGCCTCCTACAGTGCCAGGATTACAGCCCTAAGCTTTATTTGAGACAGTCTTGCTAAACTCCCCAGACTGGTCTTGAACTTGGACTCCTCCTGCCTCAGTCTCCAGGTGAGCGAGAATAACAGGCATACACAACAAGAGTTAGCAGAAACTGTCTGGCTGTTGTAATAAAATAAATACCCCTGACGTTTCTAGCAAATGAAGTTATATTCACAACAAAGAAAACATAAAACTAGCGATCAAAATATGCATCCCTTCAAACTTCAGCGAATCCTGACACTTTCTGAGCGAGTTCCCATGGAAGCCAAGAATTAAAAGTTTTCTCTGCAGCTCGCCACATTTACCATTTAGAGATGTGTACCCGTAGCACTCTGCAGAACGGATCGCTGAGAAGACAGTACTCCATTGTTCCTGCTCGAATATGGGGTAAGTATGCCGACTTCCAACTCATCCCCACTAAGTATCAGTTCAAACAGACTGCAAAATTGTTTGAGGCTCAAAGGCCTTGCAGAAGTTTCTCAAGAGATGAAAAAGCAGCAAAGTACTCAAATCAAAAACACATCTGCCTCTAAATGAGGCAGCAGAGTTTAGAATGTTTAACACTTTATTCGGCAAGCAAAATCATATTTTAAAGGATATTGTTTGTTAAATGGAAACATTAAGGAGACTGTAACTGGCTCTAATCAAACTATTGTTTTCCTTGCCTCACAAAATACGCACACTCTCTTCATGTGAATAGACAGGTGTACAGGTGGGAGAGCTACTCTTTAACCCACAAACAGGTTCTGCAACACCACAGACCCAACCTGTCTTTGTGCAGCGATGAGTCCATCTTGCTCCTGCTCGGCTGCCAGTAACCTGCAGAAGGCGCGGCTGGGAAACCAGTCACTGCCCTAGGCGAGCCTCCAGGAGAGGGGCCTGGCCCAAAGGCAAGAGACACTGGCCCCCACGCCTCGCCCCTCAGCCTAAGGTGCCATAACTGGGCAACATAAGAGGGCTGCAGTTCAAGAGAGTCAAGGGGCAGTGATATGCCTCCCAGCGCACATTGGCCCTCATCTAATAATGCACAGCGTCTGAGAAGCTGGTAGGGCAGGGTTTTGCCAAGACGAGTACAAAAGAGCCAGGGAGATGTCCGTGTGATTAATCAACGCCACCTGTGCAGAGCCACGGGCGTGTCCGCACCACGCTTCAGGCCTTGCCCGGCTGTGACCCAGAATCTGTCCAGCTCCTGCCGAGACCTGGGTCTCTCAGAAACCACCAGTGTGTCACCACCTCATCATGGCTCAGACCCCGTCACAGCATGCCAAGACCGAGGACACAGGGCTCTATCTTGTTGCAAAGGCATAACACAGCCACAATATGCGCCAGATTTATACTTACACCCACCACACAAAAGGGTCTTTGTCTTTTCCCTGTGTCAAATTTTGGTACTTTAGAACTTTGTTAAGAGAGACAGAGACAGAGACAGAGAGAGAGAGACAGGGGTAAGGGGGTGCAGAAAGTGCCTGGCAGTGGAGAAGCCCTATGTGCGAGCTGGGGCTGCCCTCCCTCGTGCCATCAGCACCTGAAATTCCCTGCCCAGACCCCCCAACCTCTCAGTCCCCAGACCAGGAACTTCTTTCTGAGGACAGACGAAAGATTCCACGACTGTATCGCATCCACCTCGAGTGTGCCATCTGTCTCCTCTCCGCGATGACGGAGGTCTCAGGGCGGGATCATCCGGCACTTGCTCACATCTGCAGACCAGAATACTCTGTACCACCACGCTCTTCCCTCCATACCCCTCAGAGAGGGCAGAGCTACAAAGTGAATCTCAGAACCGACGAGATTCACCCTGTCAGAGTCACGCCAAGTGTTTCTGTTATAAATGATGCAGTGACTTGCTTTGCTTGCAGCGGCTCTTCTCATCGGTGCTTCTTGGCTTTACTCTCTAAGGCCACATGTATTTTCTGCCACGTAGCCAACACTTTCCTCGAAAGGACAGGAGGAAGGAAAACGACTGGCAGCAGCAAGCCTCTCCGCACAGCCAGAGAGCTCCGAGTCCATTCAGACCTAGGCCTCTTCCCCTTCCCACCCAGACAGTGACTCGGCTCTGGGACCTGCTTGCAAATCTTGGTCCTGTGCAGCATCAGGGTCTGCATCCCTCCACTTTTCCTCTGTCCTCTTCCCATCCTACACTTACTGCAATAGCCCAGCTTCCCCACACCAGGCCCACGCTTCGGAGGGAATCCTGCATCAGCTGTGCGTTATGGGGTTGACAAAAAGACGCGCTCAAAGGAAGCCTCATCCACAAGGGCCAAAGACAGAATTCCCCAGGTGACGACACAAAGACCTGGCACCTCAGGTAATGCCTGATGGAAAGGAAGAGGCTTCCGCAAAGTCCAACACAGTACAAACAGTCCTATGATGCAAGAGAGTTAGCAGATTCATTTTTTAAAAGACAAAACAACTTCACTAGCCTTATAGGAGTCCAGGGCAGCTTCCTTCTGAGGAAGCTTGGCACTCAGGAAGCAGCAGGCGCGCTCTAGGGGGAGAAGAGGACCGCAGGGCCGGCCAGCGCAGTCTGTCTAGGGCCCTGTCTTTACCACACTGAACCCCAGAGCTGGGAAGGCCCACACGGGCCGTCCTCCCAGACAAGACCGTCTCCACACCCAGACTCACTTCCAATGCAGACAGGCGGCTGTCGGCCCAGTGAGGTACAGGACCACTGCTCTGGGACCTGTCACCTACACAGCGCAGGACCGTGACCCAAACTCTGGAGAAGATGAGAGCAGTGCAGGTCAGGAGGAGGCAGACTACAGCCAAATAGAAGAACTTTGTAAGAATGAGAGCTAAGGGCAAAGATGGACTCGGCCACTCTGGAGACCCGGAGCAGTCTACCGCCAGGGTGGTGAGACAGAAAGTGCACCATTTCCAAACCAGAAGGGTCTGTGAGCAAAGCCAGCGTGGTGTGGAGACAAGAACCAGATGAGTTTTAAAGTGCCTGTCCACACATCATGTCAACAAAGATGAGAAGTGCAGCACCCCTGAAGTAATAAAAAGGGGTGGCAGAGTCTGTAGGCGGGCTCAGCCTGCCCTGGGTGCTGTCTCTTCAAAGGAGAGAACAGAGACACACCCTTGACTCAGCTCACTGCCCACCTCTCCTACACAAGCTCCAAGGTGGCTGAGCAGGAGTCACGGTGCTTGGGCAAGACCTGCTGTTCCAGTGACTCTGCACACTGCGACTGCCCGGCCACCTGTGTAGGACAGAGAGAGGTGGTGTGCAGCAGTCTCTGCCTCGAAGGAGCAAATGTTTGTTGCAGAAATGGCTCGCCCACCATGTGGTTCGCTCAAGTATTTACCACGTCCTGCTTGCCTTCAGAGTTGTTTTGAAGGCATGGTGGTCAGGGAGCTCAATGAGTGACACAAAGTACAATTTAGTGTAGGTATCAATAGCCTGCCTACGACGAAACATCATCTCAAAAAGATCATTAAAACTAACTTTGTGAACACCAAGGTAAAAAAAAAATGGCCATTCCAAAGGGGTGTAGTCTCAAAATGATGGCAGCACAACAAGGTATGACGAGAGAGCAGAAGAGAAACCACTGGCCCAGTCTGAAACAGGAAGCAGCCCAGCGAGTGAGGGCAGCGCGGAGGCAGGGGGTGAGCGCCAGTGCCTTTGAAGCTCCATTCCAAAGTCAAAGTGACCTTTCTAAAGAGCAGAAGTGATCAGGGAAAGAAAAAGAATAAATGAATGAAACCACATGCACACAAAGAAATTCAGATTGGCAAATTTAAATAAAAGTTCTGAGGGAGGGAAAGTCTTGGTTTTTTCCCCCAAATGTAAGGTTTCAATGCAAGCAATGATTCTTAAAATTACTGCTATAAAAACTGCTTGGGAGTACCACAGGAGCCCAGTGTAAGAAAATGACTAAAAGATAACTGTTCCACTGAACAAACATTTATTACGGAGCCTATCAGATGCCAAGGAACCATGCCAGATGGAAGGGTGGGGGTGTGGGGATTAGAACAAACACTGAAGTGAGGGAGACAGCTCTTTTCCTCAGGAATACATTAACAATAAGCATTTTAAGAGGCGCTGGGCTTCTGCGTATGTAAGCTGAGGTGCTTTTAGGAGGTGGGGGACAAGTCAGAAGAGGGGTCGCTGGAGTGTGGCCCGGAAGAGTCTATCTCTCTTGCCAGGTCCTCCCTCCCCTCTCTGTGTACCTCCACCGTGCCCCTCTGGGGCGCTTCCCAGCCATGGAACTGGCCCGCTATCGACTGAAGCCTCTACAACCGTGACCTAAAATAAACCTTTTTTTTCCTTTAAATCGTGCTGTTCTGTACTGTGTCCCAGTCTAGAGGACAAAACTAACTAACACAAGAGCCCAAACTGTATCTTCTCCTCTACGGTCACCTGACCAATAAATAACAAACTTAGAAGACTCCTAGTATTGTGATCTTTCCAAAATACTACACATCTGGCAGACTGACTCAAACAAAAAGTAGGTCAATGAAAACCTTTGGTTCCAAGTCACCTGCAGCGAAAGGCGGAAGGCAAGAGGAGAATCAGGAAAGGTGGAAGGAAAGTGAAAGGGGCCTGCTGATACATCTTGATAAGAGACATTAAGAACGGAAGCACTTAAGTATAGACCAGAAGCACAACATAAGAATAACCATGTTCAAAAATGAGAAATAAGTTGTGTCATATACATTGGTACAAATTCTCATTGCTGAGTGCAATAATGATGTGTATATGTAATGTACCAATAAAGACTTAATAAGAGGGAAAAAAAAGAATAACCATGCTCTCATGGACGTACTGCCTTCAAGGTTTCTTCACTCTACAACTTATCTGAATAAATTAAAGGATCAAAAAATGGTGTATGTCAACGATGCTTGAGGAAAAAGGCAAAAAAGGGGAGGAGACTTTTTTTTTTTTTTAGACAGGGTCTCGCTTTGTAGTTCAGGCTGGCCCTGAGCTCAGCCTCAAACTCACATCACAGCAATCCTCCTGCCTCTGCCTCCCGAGTGCTGGGATTACAGGCGTGAGCCACCACGCCCGGCACTGTGGTATGTGGTACTGGTTGCTGCTGGGCGTGAGTCTCCACACCCAGTACAGGTATGTGGTTACCGGGGATCGAACCGGGTCCTTGCGCTTGCAAGACAGGCGCCGGAACCACTGAGCTAAATCCCCAGCCCAGAAGAGACTTTATCACAGCATTCACAAGGAAGAAGCTGTTCTAAAGAGAAAATGGAGACAATGGGACCCAAATGGGCAAGAAACAATGACATCATATTTTATAGCTCTTCAGCAGTCTCTAAATTCCTCGGGAGTCGGAAGAGTTAAACACTGGAATGGCTAAGGTGGGGCTCCGTATGGAAATTACTAAAATCTAGGAGGGAAGATCCTACACGTCTCCTGAAGGTGGGACAGAACACAATTAGTGAGTGCCAGCCAAGTTACAGTTTCAGAACATGTAAACCTTCAATAAAAATACAGATTCTCAGACCTACTGACCCTAAGTCCTGGGTGTTGAGGCCAGGACTCGCTCCCCTGACTCCACACAGCCAGGAAGCACGCTCTTCCCACAGTGGAAGGGGCAGGGTGGAGGACCACTAGGAATGGCATCGGAGAGTGGGAACTATATCAATGCAAATCTTGTGGGCAGAAGAGAATTTCTGTGGGTGTGATATTTTTAAAATGTATAGTAAGGCCACTCTGAAGCATCCAAGCATATCCCACTGAGTTCAGATGTTCTTTAAAGGTCCTGACGCTCACTCACATCCACAGCTCAGGTGAACCAGAAGCCACACTCTAAGAAACCTACAGCAGGCCTGGGGATTTTAGCTCAGTGGTTCCGGCGCCTGTCTTGCAAGCGCAAGGAGCCGGGTTCAATCCCTGGTAACCACATACCATACTGGGCGTGGAGACTCACACCCACCAGCACTCAGTACCACAGACCACAGTGCCGGGCGTGGTGGCTCACGCCTGTCATCCCAGCACTCGGGAGGCAGAGGCAGGAGGATTGCTGTGATGTGAGTTTGAGGCTGAGCTCAGGGCCAGCCTGAACCACAAAGCGAGACCCTGCCTCAAAAAAATAAATAAATAAATAAATAAAAGAAACCTACAGCAGAAGCACTGACTGGGAATGGGGCAGAGGTGCTGATAAGAGATACGACCAAATACGCTTCCAAAAAGCAAAACACAGCAGGAAAGAAGACTACCAGTATTCATTCTGTCACCCCCAAAGATAGACTAAATAAAAATATACATACAGAGAGAATGGAAAACGAGTTTAGGGTAAATTTTATCTTTATCTAAAAGAAAAAAATTGCCCTATGTGGTTTAAAAAGAAACTGAAGGGCTGAGCGTGATAGTGCACCTCTGTCATCCCAGTAGGAGGGAGGCTGAGGCAAGAGAATCACTGCAAGTTCAAGGCGGACCTCGAACCCCTGGCTCAAAAAACAAACAAAAGAGAAGAACTGAGCTGGGAAAATTAGTAGGCAAAAAGTCAGGGAGTCATTCTTGTTACAAAACAAAAGAAAACAAGAGGCATGGGGTGGTTCTGGACAGCTGTTTAGGCCATTGGATGGGTGGAAAGCTCTTTGCCTTAGGAACTTAATATTGTTTAACAATTGGCCACAGGACAAACACAAAAACACTCAAAAGTTTGGAAGAGTGTCTTACAATTATAACCCAGAAAAACACGATCATAATATATTAGGAAAATTCAAGAAACCATCATTGCTAGATTCTGAGACCATGTAAGACTTGTACCAAGAAAACAGGCTTTCAAATCTCTTCTATTACAGTAACTTGGCACTTACGAACACCCACCTAAAAAAAAAAAAATCAAAATATCTAAATCTTAACCTTTGAGCCAACTTGACATTCAACTTGATCTCCTAAACTTTATGCAGTCAGTAAGAGCAATGCCTCACACAGCACAAGTTCTCCACAGAAGCGGGTACAGCTCTAGGCCAGCGGTGGCAAACCCGCGGCATTCGTACCACTGTGGGGCGTTTGTGCCACTGAAAGCTCTATGTCGTGAGCCATCATTGCTCTAGGCACAAGACTCCGAAATGAAACAAGGGAGGTGTGAAATGAAACAAGCCCGGGGCCAAGGATATAGCTCAGTGGTTCCTGCGACTGTCTTGCAAGCGCAAGGACCGGGGTTCGATCCCCCAGTAACCACATACAATACTGGGCATGGAGACTCACCCCAGCAGCAACCAGTACCATATACCACAGTGCCGGGGGTGGTGGCTCACGCCTGTCATCCCACCACTCGGAAGGCAGAGGCAGGAGGATTGCTGTGATGTGAGTTGGAGGCTGAGCTCAGGACCAACCTGAACTACAAAGCGAGACCCTGTCTCAAAAAAAAAAAAAAAGAAAAGAAATGAAACAAGCCCGAGGTGCCACTGAACTGATTTCGGACAGCGATCTTAATACTTCATGATCATATATACTACTCACTACAGTCTTATTTCATAGACGAGGAGACTGCAGGTCAGGAAAACTAAGTTACCAAAAACCAAACGAATGGCAGAGCACAGATTGTAAGTCACAGGCTGTTTTGCTGATTATTTGTCTCCTTATCCCGACCCTACACTTTCACTAAAGCTTTCAGGAAAAAGAAAAAGGCAAAAACGCCATCATACTCATTTTTTATTAAATACTTAAGAAAAACAAGTTTCCTTCATCATACGGCCTCCTGGTTCACTTCTGAAATTTGTAGGGACCTTGGAAGTGTGAAATTTGAACTTTGCAAGTATCTCATTGATGTTGAACAACCCAGCACTGTTTCAGGTGACAAATAACCTTGTTTTTGTTTAAACATCTGTGATTGGCATGTCACATGCCTTTTAACAATGAACAAAGGCTATATTTTTCTGCAGTTCATCTCTTCTTTGAAGAGACATACTTCGTGTACTAGTTTTTAGGGAGAGTTAAAATCTCACTCGGTGTTAAGACTCAGAAAGAGAAGGGACCCTTTGCAGTTCAGCCAACACGCACAAGGCAAATCCCACCGAAAGGAGTTCTGAAAGAACAAAGCACAGCTTCTGCCCTAAAGGACGTTCTGAACACCTTTTCAGTACCGTGAGCTTAATATACATTCTTTTAATTAATCCTATTAGCTGGGTAATTTCATTCCCATTTTATTGATGAGTTAATAAAGCAGACTCTTATCCAGGATTACAGAACAGGGCGCCACAGCCCAAGCTCTCCCTCTTAAACACTCTGGAGAAATGTAGGCTCTAAAAGTGTGGGTGGGATGGATAAGATACGATTGGATTTCCTTTCCTTGCTCCTACCGCGTTAGCAAGACTGCTGGGAATATCCAACCGTAAAGAAGCTTTGTAAGAAAGCACTTTGAATCAACGTATCCACTTTTCCTCACCCGCCCCTGCCCCACCCCCAACTACGCCAAAAAAGTAGCAAACGCTGTTGCCAGGTTGGAGGAGTTGGCGATCGTCACACCACATTCCTGGGTCTCGACACAGACTGAACCAGCGGCAGCGTTCCGCGCCTCGGAAAGAATAACAGCAGTTGAGATTTTTAAATCATGTGGCTCAGCATGCAGCCACACCAGTTTCTCCAGTGCCCCGGCCTCCACCTTTCAACAAAGGTGGAGAAACACGCCCGACACATCAGCACGCCCCACTCCTCGGACCGCCGAGCGGCTGCCGTGTCCGAGGCCAGGCGCCGCGACCCGGGCCCCCCGCGCCCCCCGCGCGGCCGGCCGCGCTCCCCGCGCCCTCGGCGCGCACTCGGCATTCCTGTGCCCGGCGCGTCCGCGGCCCGCTCCCGACCCGAGGAAACGCGCACCCACGGGGCACGGCCGCTGGCTCGCACGGGGTCGCTCCGGGCTTGCGCGCAGCCTCGCCAGGCCGAGGAGGCGTGTGCGGCCCGGCCAGAGAGCGCGGGGGCGGCCCGCGCCGCCCCAACTTTCGGGAAGCAAGTGGCCGCCCCGGAGCCCGGCCGGGCAGGAGGCGGCAGGGTGCGGCGGCGCGGGGACGGCGCCCTCGGCGATACTCACCACGCGCGGGGGCCGCGCGCCACAGCCACAGCGCCACGAGCGCCCAGAGCGCCGCGGGGCGCAGGGCGGGCATCTTCTCGGTCGCCTCCGCCGCCGCCGCCGCCGCCGCCGGGGCAGATCCACATGGAGAGGGGTCCCGACCGCGAAGCCCCGCTCTCTCCTCCGCCCTCTGCCGCTGCGGCTCCCGGCCCGGCGCCACGTCCCGAAGCCCAGGCGGCAGCGCCTCGCCGGCCCGCACCGCGACTCCGCCGCGCCCCGGCCGCCGCCCGAAGTTCGCCTGAAACTTTTTGGAGTAAGCAGCGCAGCAGCCTCGTGTGTCCTTCCGCCTCGCCGCCTCCTCCCACCACGAGGCCCCGCCCCTGTCGCCCGCCTCGGCCGCGCCGCCTTGGGCACCCAGGGGTTTCCCGCAGGAAGAAGCGCCGGCCCGGCTCCGCGGAGGGATCTACTACGAGCGCTCGCCCCGAACCCCAGTTCTCCCGCCCGCCGGGCTGGACTAGCCGGCCCGGTCAGCGCTGGGGCGACGGGCGGTCCGGGCCCTTCAAGGGGCGAGTGCGAACCTCAGAACTTCAGACGCGAGGGCCTGCCAGAACCCCGAACTTGCGAAGAGAGGTAGACCTCGCGCCCCCACTTTCACCCACTTCCCTGCTAACCAAGGGAATGCGGTAGAGAAGGACCAGTGCTGTCAAAAAAGAAAATGAGGGCTAAGGCGCCGAAGGCCACTTAAAAGGAACAGAGCCGTCAACGGGGGATGCAGGCTTCATTCATTCGTTTATTCATTCACTCATTCATTTTTCACGCATCCATCACTCATTCTTTTTTCATTCATTCATTCATTCATTCACTCTGTAGTTCGTTTACCAAATCTTAAGTGCTTTACTTCCGTAGCGGCGTGCTAGGGACAAAAAAGTAATAAAATGTAACAGGACTTTGAGGACTAAGACCTCTGCTGCGGGACAAGGAATTCAGGTAAGGCTGTCGTGGAGCAGCTGTGGTGCAAGTGAAATCTTGAAGCCAGTGAAATGTGGAGACCAGATAAGGATATCCACTGTACCACTGGAATAGCCAGAACATAGGAATAACCTAGTTACCCAGTTTCTGGGGACTAAACGAAGAATACAATGAAATGCATGCAGTGCGAGAGTTGGAAGGACTTTCATCAATGTATTTTGATCAAGATAAATCTTGAAAACCAAATAATAGTGAAAAACTAACTGCACAGAGAGAGAGAGAGATAATGTATGTCATTTGTGTGTGTCTAAGCTTTTCCGAAACAAAACATTTTTTGAGAACGCATATGTGCACATAAAAGGACACTATCCAAACAGTGATCGCTTCCAGAGTAGGAGAATGGAAGGGGGGATCTGGCCTGGTTACAAGTGGGTTATAGGAAGAACTAAAATTAACAATGACCACATGTTGTGTGGGTGTATCATTCCACATGAGAGCCAGCCTAAAAGCAGAGATATACACTAGGGAGCCCACTGATGACTTTTAGCACCGTTAGCAGTGAGGGCAGGGAAGCGAAAAGGAGCTCGGACCAGGGCGGCAAGCTGAAAGGGCTGGGGTGTTGTCTCAGGTCATAGGAAATCATTCAAGGTTTTTGAACAGAAGTGAGACTTTATGGAAAAGAAAATGGCTCTGAAAATTCAGTGCAAAATCAATGGTCAGGAGCAAGAGGTGTACCAGAGCTACAGAAGCAGTCTGGAGATTGTGAGACCGTCCAGGCACAGGATGATGAAGGCCTGCGTGAAGGAGGCAGATGAGAGAGTGAAAAGGAATGGGTGGTTCTGAAAATGGGAGGCTGGGGGATGAGCAAATTCGACTAATCAATGGAGGAGCTTCTGGTCCAGTTGAGATAGGAAGCCCCGCCCTGACTCCTACAGAACAAAGTCCAAACCTGTAGAAATGGCACATCAAGGACTGTCCTTGATAGAGCCCCATCTTTTATCCTCTCTGCTCCCATGGTGAGCTTTACACAGAAATGATACGGAGCAACTCGAGATTCCCCGAACATATCCTACTGTTTCGTATGCTCTCCGTCTGTCCCCTTGGCTCACAGTGACTCTTGGAGTCCCCTTCCCGCCTCTCCATGAACTTCTAATCATCATTCATCCTTCAGCCCCAAGAAGGCTCTGCTGACCCTGAACGCATTCCTACCTCTAAGAGACAATCCATCCACTGTAGTGCCTCTTTGTCTCACACCAGAATCTACTTTTCACACAGGACTGTTTGTTCTTGTCTTCTCAGCGAGATTAGGAAGTCTTTATGGGCAAGTACTGTGGCTTTACCGGGATCTATCACATAATAAATATTGGACTAAACTATAAAACAATACTAAGCAAGTACAACTCAGTAGGACAAGAAGCCTATGAAGTTTTAAGCATTTTAGATCAAATAACCCTGTGACTGAAAGTAGCCAATGACTCGATACAAAGGCGCTAAGTTTGACTGCCTGCAACCTCCCCAAAGAAACCGTGATTAGTCAGAATAGTTTTGGAATTTCTCTTGTGCAAATATTTTCAAAGAAAGATTAATAACATTAATTTTCAGTTACAGTCCCACAGTGTGACTGTCTGATTGTGCTTTTTAACTCATTAACCATCTATCCCAATAAATTGGTTGTCTTTAAATTTTTAAATCCAACTACAGAATCAGTTTTGTGATTGTGGAAATATATTCGGAAGAGGGCCTCAGAAAAACGACTGTAGTTATGACATTATGAAAATTAACATGTGGTGCCTCGAGGGTGCTATTTTAAAGAAATCAAACTACTGTGTTCACGTACAACTGCTGAGTTTGTTATAATACTAAACTCGTATGCATTCTGCTCAGGACAAAAGGAGGAGAGAGTAACGTCATGGACAGAAGGAGAAGGCTGTGATGCAACAGGTGTTTTGAAAGACATGTTTGAAGAAAGCTATGGATATCAATTTATAAAAACAGAAATAGAACTGGAAATAAAGGAAGAAATTGGGATTGGCAGAGATCAAGAGGTGACAAAAGCCCGACTCATGAACTAGCATTTTAACAGATATTTCTCTGGAGCCAGATCTTGTGCAGGGAGTGGAAGGATAAAGAGAGAGGAGTAAAGACAATGAAGATTCAATGTGACGAGCAGTGCTGTGGGTTCACAGCTCAGGCACCCGCAGTCCTGCCCAGCCCGGGTGTGGCAAGGAAAAGCCTCGGGAAGAACTCAACAACTGGACTCCGGAGCTGAGGACCAAAGAACTAACATGAGGCTGAAAGCTGCTCCAGGTACAAGACAGTGTACAGAAAACCAAGTAAACAAAAGAGACCAGAATTTGTTGTCTGAACCTGGAAGATAAGAACTTAGGTAGGTGCTGGAGCAATGCACAGAAGACGGGCTTGGCTCTTAGACTAGTAACTGCTTGGTGCAAGGAAAGTAGGTCTAAGAAACAGCAGTGGCCACAACACCTTCAGCCGGGAGGATGCCATTCCTAGATGTGAAATATAAAGGAGAAGGACGGGAGGTCTAACAAGAGCAGGAGGAAGATATCAGTATAGCTGGGAGGGGGACACTGTCAGTGTGCCTGTGTCTGCCATGAGGACAGCCGGGTGTCACCTGATTTGGCCTCTTCTCAAGGTTAATCTTAAATCCCACTGTGTGCCACCATGTGTGTCTTTTTTCAAGTCAACGTGTAGTGGGGCCCTAAAACTTGAGTAGCAGCTGAAGATGTGATATGCTAAGGTCTGCCTGGGTGGCCTGACCCGAAATGTGCTCAGCGTGTTCCCTACTTCGACTGCAGAATGATCTTCCTAGAGAGTGTCAGAGAATCCTGCTTTGTGGGAGAGATTGGCAGGAAAAGATCCAGGGGCCCCTGCAACTAATCAGGGTATTGCTAATGGGTGAAGTGCATAGTTTCACTGATACACAGAAAAATGAGATCCTGCAAACTCATCTGTTAAAACAAAAACAAAGTTCAGTCCCCAAGACCCAGTTAAAATCCACAGATCGGTTATAGGAAGGAAACTTAAGGAAGGGCTACACATAGTTCTCGATCTAGTCAAAGCTTATTTATATTAATATGGCTCTCCTAATTAAAACGCACATATAAAATTGCCTCCTAGAGCAAATGTAAGACTGGGCATTTATTTTTTATGATATATGTTTTATCCGCTCCCATAGTGCAGAGATTCTAGCTGCTTTATTTTGTCCCAATTTCTAATGCAGTGGTGCAGAGAAGTACTTGATAATATATTTTTAAGTAACTATTGAATGAGAAGGAGCATGTATGTTAATATAAATTAGAAGGCTGGCAGCATTTCTAGGTGTTTGTCTGAGACTCTCCAGCTGAATCAGTTAGACACTCCTGATTCCGAAGCAAGATTCTGGGGTCAGTATCATAGGGTAGCCAAGCCATATTGCTTACATCGCCACAGAGCACAAGGGTGTGTGATGTTTATGGAAGCAGAAATTATGAGGCAGATTTCTTTTAATGACACCTTGCATTTGAGCAGTCTTTAGGCTTTCCGAAAACACTTTTAAGTATATTATCTCACTTGTTCCTCAAAGCAGTCGTGGGAAACCAACAGGCAAGTCATGATTATCCCCATGTCTCAGATGAAGAAACTAAGATAAAGCACCTTGCCCACGGTTAAAGAAGTAATTAGTGGCAACGTTGAGACAAAACCTCCACTGTGTCTAATGTCTTACTTAGCCTAATTTCCTGACTCTTTGCCTGACAGTGGGAGGCAAACCCAAGAGTATGTTTAGTGTGGGGACCTCTACGCAGAGTCCCGCTTACTTCTACACTGGCCAGACCAAAACAAACTGACTTACTCTCACTCAGAAACCTGAACAGGTGAACATATTCATGTATTTTAAATCACTTGTACTTACTTTTGGTGTATTAGTACATGTTTGTAGTAGGTAATGCCTATATTCACCTTAGGAACTAGGTAAATGTACTTAACATATTTTAATTCTTTTTATTCCCCTCCCTTTGCTCCCTCCTTCCATCTCTGTATCCAGGAAAGAAATTGGACACATAAGTTTAAATACCATATGGTTTCTCTCATCCAAGAAATCTGAAGTATAAATAAGAGCAAAACAAGCAATCGATAAAAGGAAACAGGAAGGTAGATCTTTTGCAAAATGGAAGGGAACCAAGATCTGAAGGAATTGGGTATGGGACGCAGGGGATGTGGAAAGAGTGGAGATGTGTCTTGTACATCTACCGACTGCTCACAGTGAGTAATCACTATGTGTTAAAAATGTGAACTAGAAACAGTGAAATGAAAGCCTTTTTTGACAGCCTTCCTGGGCAGCCATGCCCTTGACTCTAGAAGACCCAGCCCTGGCTCTCCAGAGATTGCAGTGCAGTGAGAGAGGCCCACAAATAATACAACTTCTACAGAGACAAAAAGCACGAAGCCATGGGAAAGGAAAGAGCGCGATGATTAATTTCAAGGCCACTTGTATTTCATCCCGCCCCAACCTGCAAGATCTGAACTGTTGACTGGCATGTGGATTCTCAAGGGTGCAGAGACAAGCACGGCCCTTTCATTTCTTACCGTATTTGTAAACTCCACAATAGTTGGTTCTTGGTCTTGAGTAAAATCAAAGCTCAACAGGTGCATATTTCTGAAGTTCCACAAAATTCAGCCAAACAGAGGAAAAGATCCAGAGAGCAGGAGACCCCTCAAGTTCAATTAGGCTGAGAACTGGGAGCAAGCCAGACCTTCCCACTAAGTGTAGACCTAATTACCTGCTGAAGTAATGTATAAAAATAACATACATAGTTGTTCATTCTCTCTTCTTGACATATTTTTGCTCTTTCTCAAATGCATATCTCAATTTAATTAATGTTAAGGAAAGGAAAATGTAACTTTGCCATTATATACATACACACACACACACACACACACACACACACACCATGTAGATACACATTTCTCGTGTGTATATAATATATGAAAAATGGTATCTGTTAAACTTACCTAGTAATCCAGAATCCTTTGCTATTCAGAAGATAAATGCGAAAATTTGTATAAGAATATTCACATTAGCACCACTTGACTTAAAATTTTTTCTTAGCTATTTATACTGGAAGGCTGTGTATTTTTCATATTTAAAGTTGTAGAAAAGAGGCTGAACTGAATACATCAAGACATCCCAATTGATGAGCACCATAAATCCACAACTGTGTAATTATTGAACCACAATATTATTGGATCAGTCAGTCACTAAAATGGTTATATAAATCTGGATGCTCTGGCGTTTGTTCTCAGAGAATGCATATATATTTGGTGTTTTGAAACAGGATCTCTCTACGTAGTCCAAGCTGGCCTCAAGCTCACTGTGTGGCACAGGCTGGCCTTGAACCCACCGCAGTCTCCCTGCCTCAGCCTCCTGAGTGCCAGGATTACAGGCATGCACTTTCATGTCTGACAATATTTTGCCTTCATGATTAGCCAAGAAATTCTTGAGCAGTAAGATGCAGGCACACAAAAAGTTTCTACATTACAATATGGAAAATCTGTATACTATCTAGGAGCAGATCATATCTAAGTTCCCTGCAGCATAAGGTAAACATTTCCCTACTATGTGGAATTCCAAAATTGTTAACAGAGTATGAGAAGGGAACATCGCAAGTAATGAAGGGAAATCCCATTTATAAAAGTTAGCATTGGGCCGGGGATTTAGCTCAGTGGTTCTGGCGCCTGTCTTGAAAGCACAAGAACCCAGGTTCGATCCTCCAATAACCACATACAATACTGGGCGTGGAGATTCATGCCCAGAAGCAATCAGTACCACATACCACAGTGCCGGGGCGTGGGGGCTCACACCTGTCATCCCAGCACTCGGGAGGCAAAGGCAGGAGGATTGCTGTGATGTGAGTTTGAGGCTGACCTCAGGGCCAGCCTGAACTACAAAGCAAGACCTGCCTCAAAAAAAAAAAAAAAAGTTAACATTAAAATCTACTTCAAGTGGATCCAGGGATTTAGGTCAGGGACACTGTGCCTGCCTCACAAGCACAAGGTCCTAAGTTTGATCCTCAGTATAGGGAAAAAAAGAAATCTCCTTCAGTAAGTAATTCATCAGGAGATAATTAAGGGCTGGCAACACGGATTTATAATGGAAGCATACACGGCCTTAACGATGGGTTCACTTCTGAAAACACTCTAATTAAAAAGGGAAAGAGTAGTGTCATAGGAAAGTACAAATCAGTGGTATGTAAGTCAGCTAATGCACACAGTCAGAGGTGGTAATTGCTGGGCTCAGATCAGGCATCTGTTGCTGAAGATAATGGATTTATACAAATAGGACTTCTGAGGAAGCGACAGGTACATCAGTCCTTTTCTTCAGCGTGGGATGGAGTGTGAACTGGATTTGACTGGAGTGGTTGTTGTGCCTGAATAGTCCAGATACCACCGTGTTTTTCTTTCTAATCGTTTTTATCTCTGTTAGCACTACGCAGTTTATGCCCATCTTTCTCACACAGCTGGTCGGATCATTTCTCTCTCCTTCCCTAGTACTGAAACTCTAAGCAGGAATCAGAGAACAGAGCACGGCGAGGCAGAGTGTAGCCCAGACTGAGGCTTACGTGTGAGCCCGGAAGGTCAGCTCGCTGCTGAGAAGAGCCTCGCTGACATTCACACTGCTGTTAGTCTCTGCACTACAGGGTTGCTCCGGAAGAGATTCCTCCACTGATCTCCTCGACCCGGAACTTGTCCTTGCACTGCTGGCTCTCACTGAGAGTGTGGATGGGAGGACAGTTTTAATGTAAGGGAAAGAACGAAAGGATGAACACAGGTCCACAAAACAGGCTTAAGAAACAACCTTTAAGTTTCAAAAAAAGCAAAGTTAGGACATCAAGAAGATGGTGTACATAGTTCCTTATTCAAATATCGTTTGGGGTTTTGAGGAGAAAAGGGAAGTAGGAAGAGCTGAGAGAAGAAAACCAGCACAGAAGAGAGGGAGAGGAAGGTAAAAGGGTGCTCTGGAGGAGCACACACCTGTGTGGAAAGTGAGGGAGTAGCACAAACACAAGCGAAAGAAGAACCAACCAGGAGCTCCCCCTTGCACACCCTCTTTGCCCTTCCTCGAGGCCCAGGGTGAGCCCACAGCTTTGTCCAGCACAGGAGGGGCCCAGAGGCCAACGCTCAGGGCCTCACCCTGAGTTTATTCCAAAGAACCAACATCCCCCCGCCCCGGTCCAAATCAGTTCTATTATAAATACTCACAAACGCAACAGTGACATTATTGGCAGTGCTGCAGCAGCATTGGTGACCCCAGGCTGGCTGTGAGATCATGGTACCCATTTGGCATGCAATATGGCTGTCATGTAGGGATCATTCACCCCGTGTGGAGAACTGAAACCAGAGAAGGTTGCCCAAGATCACACAGCTTCTGAGTGGCAGCAGGGTTCAAGCCCAAGACCGTCTCACCCACCCCAGAGGTGCCCCATTGACCTCTGCCTGTTGCTACCATTCACAGGTCTGTGCTTCGAAGATCAGTGTTCGAATGACCAACCGAGCCTTCAGCTTTCTTTCAATTCTTTGTTTTAAATCAAGTTTATTGTGAGGCAAAAGCTTGACCACATACCTCTTCATGTTTCCCTGTCACACGCAGGACCCAGCCTCCAGCTGTGGAGCAACACAAGAACTTTTGTCCCTCCTCTGCCTGCCATGGGGGAAATCAGACGACTTTGGTTCCACATTCTAACTTTTTGTTTTGAAGTACTCCTAATAAAAGACATGATCAGTAAATAACCGATTCATTTGTAGTCACAATTTTTGTTATAAACATAAAAAAATCAATTTAAAAATATTTGTATTATCACCATTGACAGCATTCTGGTATGTTTTATTCTGTTATCTTTTGTGTGCATATTTGTGCATAGAGATTCTCTGTATGCTTTATCCTGCCTTTTCAGGTAATTCACATATTGTAATTGTTTTCTTTTGTTACTACATAGTTGTCTGAGGTCGCATTGGCATTGTCTGCAGCATATTCTGTGTTGGTTGATGCACAGAGCTAGAATCCTCTGCACGTGAGCGCTGAGATCTGCTGTCCAGCTTAGTGGAGAGAGAGCTTTCAGAGATAAAACCCACAACTACCTTCACGGCCAAAGCAACGCCAGGTGAGCGAAAGGGAAGGTCCTGTATCTCGAAACAGGAAGAACCTCTGCTGCCCTCAACCTGACAGCCTGCCCCCTCCAGAGCATTCACAAGCCTTTACCACTCTTCTCTTTTCCTCTTTCTTTTCCCTGTTCCCAGCAAAAGGCTTCACTTCCTACTTCACTGAAGACATGTCCCAGCTCAGTCATCACTTCCCTGTTCTGGCCCTCACCATCTCTACGCTGTCAGGCCTGACAACTCACCAGCCTCCACTCAACCTTACCAGTTATCTCGTTTCGTGGCAGCCTTTCCTGCCTCTGCTTACACCTCTCCCATCTCGAAGAAGAGCTTCTTTCCTTCTTCCAGGGCCAATCCGTTTGCTTCTACTGATTCCAGCCCCTTGTGCCTTTTCCAGGACCTTCACTTTGCTATTCATTATGCCTCATCACCCACCACTCCCTGTCTACTGGCTTAATCTCCTCCTCCCACAGTTTTCTACCACACACGCATGCGCGCGCACACATACACAAACATGTAGACTCAGACAGATTTATCGTTCACTCTCATGACTTTTTAAACAACAATTCGTCCCTTGCTATTCTTAATTCTTCAACCTATGACAGCTTATTCTCCCTACATTTATCACATAAAAATAAGGCCAAATACAGATCAGCAAGTTCTGACTCCAGAGAAGCCTTAGTTAGTAGTGAGAACAGGCAGTCAAAATAGCACAATAAAATGAGTGTGTGTCATACAGGAAATACATACACAACTAACCGTAACAGGGCTGCCTGGAGGAAGCCGGAGACTTCACACATTTGTTAGGCCTTAAACAAGGGGTCTGATCTTGCCAGGCAGGGACTTTGCATACATTGAGTCAGACCATAGTACTGACAGAGGGAACGGCTTATACAAAGATGTGAAAAATGTTAATATTAAGGAATATCAAATGCTTCCAGTTTAAGACTGAGTCCTAGCAAGAAATGCTTGAAGGAGGGATGCAAAGATTTGCTTACGATTATGGCTCTCAAACATTGGCTTGCGCCAAGAGTGCCAGTGACTGCGCTGCATTCACAGAGTTTGGGCATTTGTCTGGGCTGAGCCAGTTGCTTTGCATTTCTGGAAACTTTCCTGAGTGACATTGATGCCACTGGTCTGGGGATCCCACTTTGAGAACCACTATCTCAGCAGTGTGGATTTTGCTTGAATCACCATAGGGAAACTACTTGTAGATGTCACTCAAATCTTAAACTGCAAAATCCAATGAACTGATTTGTTGGTCTTTGACCAGTTTGCAGCATGGACACCTTCAGTGACCTTCCAACCGTGTCCCAGCTTCCGGCATCACCTTCTTTCAGTCTGCTCACTACACTAAAGTCCAGAGCATGAGTACAATCCCTTCACTTCATGCTTAAAAACCACCAAAGGCTCCCCCTCCCCTGGACAGTCCAGACTCCAGGACAGGGACAGATAACCCTGGACATTTTCCTCCTCTCCGGCCCTGTGTTACAAAGCCTGGACTCATCGATTCACCAGCCCAAGTGTGTCACATGCTCAGTCATCTCACCCCACGCATGAACTTCCTTTCCTTCCCTTTCCTGGAGGCCACTGTCTCTTCATCTGTGGAATCCTAGCTCCAGGCCTCAGACAAATGTCATCCTCTTTCCTCAGCTTGTAGCTCTTGGTCCATGTCCTTCTATAGTTGGTTTCTACTCTATGTGCCATTTCTATTCTAAATATCAGTGGACAATTAGCTGAACAGTGGCTGCTGTGTGGGGAGAGTAATAAGTGTACATTCTTTCCTATTAGTTGTGTTGCTCTCCTAGAAGACATTCCATCGAGGTATGTGGAATGAATGCTGGGAACAGAGAGCAGCCTCAGTAAATTACTGATTTGAGTAGGTGCTCTGCCTCCC
>PVIR01003772.1:0-77079 GCA_004026965.1 Petromus typicus | reverse complement strand
TAAAAAAAAAAAAAAAAAAAAAAAAACTGAGAGAATGTGAAAGTAAAATGACTTCTCTCCTGTCACCCCTCCCCACTGGAGGTGTGGCCAGTGTCACATTCGGAAGCTAGCACAGAGGTTACATTCTGTTTTCTCTGCCTCCTCAGGGCTGCGAGTGGGAGCTGACGGCTGGGCTGGAGCTGTGCCCCGCTGGGCGCCTCCAAGGCTGTGACCCAAGAACCTGCCATTGTGGCTGGAGATCCCTTGTAACCTGCTGTGCCCGCCCCGTAGGTTTTTAATTGAGCTAAGGAAAGAATAGTTATAGAAATGTTTTGCAAACAATATATAAATCTAAGTTATGCATGTCATCCTCAGGAAGTGTCTACAGATATGTGACTCTATCTCAAGACTGTGATTTAGATTCTAGACATAGATATAGATCTTGTCAAAATCTAGTTCTTTTTCTTCACAGAAAGTTGCTATTTATAACTGTTGCCTGATAATTTGTGTGTACATATAATAATTTGAAACTTTTACAATAAAGTAAATGAAATTTTAATTCTTTAACATCTCCCAAACTGACCTAAAGTCTTCAATAGATTAACATCTCATTTACTTTTCAAAATCACTGTTTGACATGGGTATCATTATTTTAATTGACAAATGAGAAAATGCAATACCAGAGACTTTCATTGCATTTTTAAAAGTCATATTTTTAACTTAAACATGAGCAACATGAGCAGAGAAATATCAAAATAAAGATGGACATCTTCAGATTTATGACAGTTAAAACTACAAACTGATAAAGTTGAGATATGTCTAAAACTTTAATTGACAGGTGGATATTATTACCTCATCAGCAGCTGAGTCAATTGAACGTCAGATGATTTAAAATATGACCAAATAGAAGATGAGGCTCAAGATTTAAATCCAGTTAAGCTTAATCTAAGCTTGGGATGGTTATTTCTGTTCATTTATTTATGCAAAGATACCTTTGAGGATCTACCAAGACCCAGCATTTGTGGGGAAATGGGCACAGCCACTGCAGTCTCTGTCACGGAGCTTACAGCTGAGAGGAAATGTTTTTCCTGTAGTGACCACACAAGACGATGTAACTGACTGTAACTCACACTGCCACGAGTCTCCTCCCCGGGAAGACCTGGGCGCCTCCACTCTCACTGCGGGGCGCCTGCACTGTCATTGCGGCCTGCTCCTCCCCACTGCCCCTACCAGGTTACTCCATTTTAGCTCCTTGATATCACTGTTTGTTGATTTGCTTTTCCTTCATTTATACGATGTATCCACTTACAGTAGGAGGTCCTGAGAACAGAGTTCTTGCGTGGTTGAATGTAGGAATACAAATCATGCACTAATTTCTAAAAACCTTTACATTGCTAAATTTCTACATAGATCTCACGTTCTACGTTGGATTTTAAGCTACACTAACCCTAAAGATGACTCTCTCAAGACTTCTATTTTACTCTAGAATAAAGAATAATATCCCCAACATACAATTAACTGTTTTCATTTTAATACATGTATCAGACCTTTCCCAAAAGATGCAATGAAGGAAAAGTAAATACAGGTAAATATAGGGATAAGAATGTTAGTACCTAAACTGTGAAAGTAGAACTGGATTTCATTATACACTATTAAAAGGACTACAGAACTCACCACACAAAAGAAGTCTGTTCCTCTGCGTTTGATGTGCCTGGGTAGTGAAATTGCAATTAGTGGTAATAGGAATTGCATGCGCAGCTCAGAGGGGCTCAACACAAGATTGCAGCAGGGTACAAAACTGTACATGCCGGATCTGCTCTCATTACCAATATATAATTTTATTGTTTCCTTTAGATAGTGTAGTTTTTCCATTATCAGAATTTATTCAACCCATTACATCACAAATACAATTATAAAGACATTATAAATTCACCCAAGCTGATAAAGAAAAATCAAATGTAGCAAATTGATTCAAAGTGAATGAAGGAGTTAGAAAGGAAATGATTGAGTTGTTCATAGAGTGTTACTCTTATGTTTTCAAAGAAGATATGTTCACACATGGAAACAAATACTTTGTACTGATCCCCAAACATCTTTAAACAAAACTAAATTCTGGATCTAACATGCTAAAACTTTCTTTGGCAATAAGTAATTTAAATTTACAGTCTGCATTCGTTTGCTCTCATGATTTCTGCGGTACTTGCCTAGAATTAATCTCTTTTTAACATTCTTGAGCTTAGTTCTGTGTAGAACTTGCATATATGGTACAAATCTATAACACGCATTGAATTGGAATCTATATTATATGTGTAATAGATGCATAAGCATATTACTAAACCAGATGATCTTGTATATGGAGAAATTATTCACATACATACAGTATATATTATACAAATAATACTTGTCAGCAACAAGCAGATCCACCAGGTACAGCATAGTGTTCATTGTATATGCCTCGCTTTAAAGCTACTTGACATTTAACCTTTTAAGTTAAATTTCCTGGGTTCATTCAACCAGTTTCTGTTTTGTTCTAGATCTTAGTGCTTTTGTCAGTCAAAAAATAAAAGTAATGAATTTATTTGCATCCTCTGATTCTCGTGCTTACTCTATAATACATAATAAACTCTGCTGAGACAACCATGGGGAAACAGGCCTTTATTAATTTGAACACTGCCTCTCCTTCCCTCATTTCTAATTTTTAAAAGAAGTTACTCACAAAAATACATCAAATGATGCTGCAGAATTATACATCCTACAATTTAAATGTACAGAGGAAGTAAAATCTACTTATTTTGTCTACTACCAATCTGAACTTAAAATCCTGACTTTCCCTCCTTTACTTTCCCCTGCCCCCTCTCATTTCCACTTCTCTTTGAACACTTTCTTCCTATTTCACAATTCAGAGAAAGGAAAGTAGTAATTTGGTGGTAAAAGCAACAAGAAATGGAACCAAAGCTTATAAGTGTGGGGGGACATGGGGAGTATAAGAAGTTGCAGGGGAATGGAGAAAATGAGAATCAACACACAGCATGTACAGCTACAAACTCTCAATGATGAATGATCATAATATATACCTAAAGTGTACCAATAAACTCACTAAAAGGGAAAAAAAGAATTACCTAAGAAACAAGCAAACTGGAAACACTGACTTTCTGGTGGTAGGCTTGGTTCAATTTAATCATAATTGGAGCAAAAACGTAATAGTCTTTTTACGTAAAACATACTGTCTTTCAATAAAAATTTCCAGCTTTCTGACTCAATTTGCACCCTTTCTTTGCTAAGACAACACAAGAAAAGTGATGCTAAACCTGCCATGGTTTTGGAGAAATACCCTGCTCTGACCCTCCGTGAGCTCCTCAGCCTGGAACCATCATCAGAGTTCCCACACTCCTTCCATTCTTCATTCTCAGGCTGGACATCAGTCTTTCAAAATAATCCTACAAGACAGTTACCGTTTCCTCTATCAAACATTTATGGACACTCAGTCTTGAAAGTATTAACCATGTTGTCTTCAAAAACCCAATTTTTAAGTTGTAAAACTGGTCTGAACCTGACTCTATGACTTATTTAAATTCCCTGGAGTTTGCTGAGGCCCAGCCCTAGGTCAGTCACACTTGGCAGAACTGACCAGAAAGCAGGACTGGCATGCGCTGCCTTAAGACCAACGGTCAGCCCAGTGCCTCTTCCCGGGACCCAGAAACAGCAGTGGAGCCTTCAGAGGCTGAAGTGCTCACCTCTGTAGAGGGCCCCTGAACCCAGTGTTATTTATCCTGAGCTTTTTGCGAACACTGTGTGTCATCTTTTCTCACCCAAGATCTATATGAAATCACAAAGACAAGATGGCTTCATCATTGGAGCCCTTCAAAGCAGAAGTCCTTACCTTCTGCCCGGGTCTGTGCTCTAGTCTCAGCCGGGGCTTGTCGCCTACAGGTGGCAGGGTGAGCAGCAGCCTTCGCCCAGATGCAGTGTGCTGGCTCCCCAGCCTGCGCAGGCTCAGCAGGGCCTGGGATTCCCCCTCCATAGTTTGACATGGATGGTGTAATGATTTCTCCTTTCTTTGAAAGACTGGCCCATCATTCCTCAGACCACAGGACCTTCCAAAATGCTAGGACAGGCCATGAAGACTTTGCTCTGGGGTGGAAACCAGCATACAGCTCAGTAGGGTGTGCTGGACATGGTCCCCACAGAAGGGCAGAAGATGAAACGATGTGCACAGACAACTGAGCAGCAGCACTGACCACAAAGACCTCCCAGACCCTGCAGAGAGGGACTGCTGCTCATCACGTTTCGTCTCCTCCTGATGTGGTGCGGGGTGGGGCGGGCAAGGATGCTCCTTGGATGATTGCTCTCTGAGGGAAGGAGATTCGACCTTGGACAGGCAACTCTCCACTTGAAGGCAAATTTAGGACAGAGTTCAAAATGGAGAGTCTTCAGCCCACAATATTCCCCGCAGCTGGTGAAGATTTTCAGTTCTGAAGATGAGTCACAGCAGCCCCACGTCTGCTAATATGCAGCTGTGGCGAAGTGTTGGTGCTAGAAAAATGTAGGCACTCGAAATCCCAAGGGGAGAATATGAAAGTCTATCATCAAATTATTGACCCTGAACAATTTACCACACTTAGGCTTTTAAGTTCCAATAACATTTTTTGCTTTCAAAAATTGTGGCAAAATATACATAAAATGACCCTTTTAGCCAGTTTTAAGTGTGCAATTCAGCAGCGTTAAGTGCATCCACAGCGTTGTGTAACCATTACT
Organism: Petromus typicus; assembly: GCA_004026965.1. Lineage (NCBI taxonomy): Eukaryota > Metazoa > Chordata > Mammalia > Rodentia > Petromuridae > Petromus > Petromus typicus. The sequence goes on along the minus strand of PVIR01003772.1, from coordinate 72,345 downwards.
CCGTCTGTTCTCAGAACATTTTCATCCTCTCAGAACATTTGCAGCCAGTAATGACAACGCTCTGCACAGCGCAGTGTCTGCAGCCGTTCTTCTCCGGCTCCGCTCTCCCTCTGCGTCCAGTCAACAATGGTGGGTATTCTGTGTTGGGCCTATTGCCACAGTGTCTTCAAAGTACACCCCTGTATCAGAATTTCACCCACCGGTAAAGCTGAACACTATGTGTTGTGTGCTTATCCTCTTATTTTATAAAGCATATTTGTTTCTTGATGGACATGTATTGTTTTCTTCTTTTGTTTATCATGAATAACAATGTGAATACAAATGGTGTAAAATATATTTGAGTTCCTATTTTCAATGCTTTTGGTTATAGAATGAAAGGTGGGATGGCCAATGTAGCATTTTAAATAACAATATATTTAATCAAAATATCCACTATTGTCGACATATTATTTTTACTATACATAATTTTATATTCATTTAGTGCATTTCCTTTTATACCTTGGATATATGATACTCTACAAAGCACTTTACATTCATGATGTTTTAAATACTTACCAGTATGTACAAATGAAATGGTAGTGATTGATATTTACTATTATCATCTCATTGAATGCTATGGTAATCCTTGAATTCAGGCTATAAATTTTATACTATATTTATTAAGTGGGAAATCTGAGATTTCCAGAGGTTAATATCCTGCCTAAGGTTATACTGATTGACAGTAGAGAGTGATCTTAGCAACTCAAACGTTTTTAAGGATCATGTTTTGAATTTCTACTCTTTTGTGTATCTAGAAAATTGTTCAGCCTTCAGCTATATATTTAGGAACCTTGTACTTGCCTTAAAAATCTACTTAACTGCTTTAAAGTACAAAGTTCCTGGGGCCAGGGAGTTAGCTCAGTGGTTCTGGCGCCTGACTTGCAAGCGCAAGGACCAGCATTCAATTCCCTGGTGACCATATGCAATACTGGGCATGGAGACTCAAGCCCAGCAGCAACCAGTACCACATACCACAGTGCTGGGTATGGTGGCTCATGCCTGTAATCCCAGCACTCAGGAGGCAGAGGCAGGAGGATTGCTATGATGTGAGTCTGAGGCTGAGCTCAGGGCTAGCCTGAACCACAAAATGAGACCCTGTCTCAAACAACCAAACAAACAAACAAAAGTACAAAATTCCTTAAAGGAGATTTAGTGGTATTTTAAAATTTTGGAAATTTTTGCTTCTTTTTGTTGTAACATATTCATATATCTAATAAAATATCAGTCAAGTAAGTTACTTCAGTATAAATGTTTAGACAGTGATGATATATTTGTCCTGTATTTATAGAGAGTACATTAATTATTTAGGGCTGGCTTAGTACTTGTGCGGTTTTGCATTTTATATATATGGGAAACAGAAGTTAGTCTTTTTTTTCTTTTTTTTTTTTTGAGAAAAGGTCTCTTGCTTTGTAGTTCCAGCTGGCCCTGAGCTCAACCTCAGACTCACATCACAGCAGTCTTCCTGCCTCTGCCTCCTGAGTGCTGGGATTACAGGCGTGAGCCACCACTCCTGATACTGTAATATGTGATACCAGGGATTGAACTTGAGATGTTGCACTTGCAATGCAGATGCCAGAACCGCTAAGCTAAATCCCCTGCCAGAAGTCAGTCATTTTTAAGGACTTGAAATGCTTTAACTAAAAAAACAAATCACAAATGAATGATAAAGTGTGGAGAAAAACTACTAAGTCTTTCAAACCTGGTTTCTCTAGCTGATCAGAAACTACACAGATGGATTATGGGTGGTGGTGAGCAGCAGAAAGGAGTTATGGGTGAAATCTGCATTGCCCAAGCTGCTCCCCACGCTACCTATTTCTGAGCAAAGCCTGACACTTATTAAATACTGAGCCAAGCGAAAGCCGGCAGCACGCCCACTGACTGTAATTGACTATCAGTGGTGGATCCTTCCACTGGGTTCCAGATTTTGATCTGCTCTGTGACATCTGACTGATTTCACTGACTTTGTTGCCTTGAGGACCAGTTATTCAGCCAATCCAGTCAATGGAGTGGTGAGTTCATGAGGAGCCTGAACAGATAAGGGCAAACTGGCTTTGCTAGGTGCCATGGGAAAAGGAGACTGTTGCACTGCCCACTGATGCAGTCTGGTCAGATCTGGCTGTGCAATGGCCTCCTGTCCAGGTCAGGGTGAGCCATGTGTCAGGGTGCTGTGGGGACCCTTGTTCTGTTGCTGGCTTGTGCCGTGTCCATCCTGACCACCTGCAGAAATGGCTGGAGAATCTGACTGTTGGACCACCAGAACCTTTTGGGAGTATCCTGCGTGGCCAGGCAGATCTGACAGGCCATAGTGACCACTGTGCTGCGGAGCTGGGGTGCACACCCCCTTCTTCCGGAACGTGAGTCCATGCACTGTCATATTTCCTTGATCTTTCAACTAAGCCGGCAGCACTGCTCAGCAGAGACTCTGGCCTCAGACAACGAGGCTGCACCTGCAGCTGCGCTGTCGGTCACTGACCTGCCGGCGTCCTCCGCCAGCGCATCAGTGGTCATCGCGAAGTCTTTCAACGTGGCAGGAGAGCGTCCGACCAAAGCGACAGCTCATTCTGAGAGCGGGTGGTGCGCAGCTCTCCTCCTGCATTTCTTCACTACTTTCTTTCTGCGGCTGCTGCTAAATTCCTTTCCACGTGCAGGACGTGGCTGGCGGGAGGGATATTCAGTCACACCAGCGTCCACCTCTCGTGTTACGGGCTGGCTCTTCCGCAGTCAAGTCTTTGGTCACAGGTGGGGATCACAGCCAGAGTGTGCTCCTGCGGCGACCGAGGGGAAAGGGGCCGGTAACACGGGAAAGTGAATTTTCATGTCAACACTTGTCACTCTGGGTTGATAATTTAGAACAGAATTTTCTAAAATAAGTTTACAAACTTGTTTTTCTAGATTCTCTGGTCAACAGTTAGGGTAGTTTCATGCTATTACCTCCTCCTGGAGAACGGTAATAAATATCCATCTACAGATTAGGAGCAGGGCTGTAGTAACTGATTAATGTATTTATGGAAAAATTTTGAACCCTGATTTAGAAATGATATATGATTTGCTTATGCTCTATGGAATCTCGTTTGACAGGGGAAAATAAAGCATAAAGTTAAAAATGCCTTTGCACTTCATACTGGTATATATATAAATATTTTCCAGAGCATGTTTTCATCTAAACTAAACTTATTTGGAAGGATATTAAGTCCCTGAGGAGATTCTTGTAATTGACAGTGTTTCTAAATTAACTGAATTAAATTATGTCTACCTGTCAAGTATACCAAACAAATGAACGGTCTGGTTGTGAGAATGCTGTTACAGATTATGGAGTTCAGAATCAAATACATAACAATTCAGAAAACCGGGAGTTTTGTATTAGGGTGACAGTGTAAGGAGTCTGGTACCTTATATACATTCAAGTATTTTTACACATATAGTGTAAAACATTTAAACAGTAATATTTTATGAAATGAAATAACTGATTTAATGTCTGACATTTATTTTAAAAATAAACTCAGCTAATCCATACACCACACTAGTATATCCAAAAAGTCTCATGAGAAGGAATTCAATGAGATAATATTGTGGTCTGATGCAGGAAAGACTGGATCATAACCAGGAAATCTGTTACAACTTACTACAACAAAAGGCTTATAAATAGGCTTTCCTCGGAAAAAAAAAGTCAGAAAAGCCTCATTTCAATTTAAAAAGTAACATATTCTTGCCTCAGACATATTCCTCCACGGAGGCTCTGCCCCAAGAGGTGCCTAACCTCTCCCTGAGCCTTGGTGAGGAGACTGAGGCTGGGGGTAAATCTCAGACATACGCAGCCATGACTCATATAGGTTTCAGTTTGTGTTGGGTTGGTAACTGATGTTGAGTATCTTTAAGTGTGCTTATTGGCTATTTGTTATTTTCTTTGAAAAACTAAGTTCAAGTCCTTTGCTTTTTTAGAAATTTTTTTCAAATCAAATTTTGTTGAGTTATAGGGGCTCTTTATGTGTCTGAATATTGTTCTTGTATTAGATACATTATTTATAAATATTTTCTTTTTTATTCTTTTTTTTTTTACATGTAATAAACACATCTGTATTTTCTTCCATTCGGTGGGTTGGCTTTTTCCTCTCAAGGACATAAATGATTTCATTTTGATGGAGTTAAGATTTTGTTCCTTGTGCTTTTGGTATCATATTCAAAGAATTATTTCCAGCCTACTTTTAAGACAAAAACACATTAAATTAATAATAAGTCTGCTCAATTAGCTTTTGCAATAATATTTATGCTTATTTTCAGTTAGTAAAATAGAAGAAAATGCAGTGGTGAAAAGTTAGACTTATCTAAATATATATTTCTGATTGCCTACACAATTGTTATTAAAATATTTAAAATAGAAGTTCCTTAATATGTCACTATATCATTTCAAATTAGAAGATGTCATCTTTTTCCACTGCAAACTTGAAATACATTTTTTTCATGACATTCTTGAAATTTTTCATTGTCTGGTTTGTTTGTGCAAAACATGAAAATGATTTTATTACTGATGGTAAAAATTGACAAATATCTTTCTTCTTAGATCTAAGCATAACTTTTAGTTTAATTGTGCATCACATACACAAAATATTTTTATTGGAGAGTTGACTTTTCTATATTGGTATTGATCTATTTACATGCAGAAAAAGCACATTAATTTGTAGGCTAAGAAGTACCTGAAATGACTTGCAATTTCATAGAGTACCGGCAAATGGACATCACCCTCTTATGACTCTTCTGAATAGTAAGAATGAATTACTGAAGGAAGTAGGCTATAGAATATCATTTCATAGAAGCAAAATATTGACATGAAGCCAGTATATATTGTTCTTAAATGAATCAGAGATAAAGCGTGGAGATTAATATTATTTCTGCAAACAGTATGGTCAAACCAAACCTGTCCTCCAAGGATATTAAAATCTATTCTGTTCTAACTGAGCTCCTGAACTTCTGAAGCAAGAACCTGAAATAAGCTGGACTCGCCCTCATAAACAGAACGCAGAAGCATCCATCTGTTACAGAGCAGTGAACTCTATATACACAGACCTCATCTCACCTGCTTAGAAGCCATCTGGGTGGTGTGGCGCTGTCCTCATTTGCCAGAACTTCTGTTAAGAGGGCTAGTTGTCTCTAACAAAAAAGGAAATCCATTCTAAAAAGAGATATGAGAAGAGTATAAAGTATAGTATGTTCTTACACAAAAAAACCCCAAACAAACAAACAAAAAAACTAGGCCACATGACAAAGTTTAATGTTTCAAAAGGAAAGAAAATTTTGGTGGTTATTACTAGTCATTATAACAAAGGCAACTCTCAGTGGAAAGCAGGCAGCGAAGCGGTAGTGGGATCTTTAGGCAGCAGAAGCAGGTGGGCTCTTCATATACAGGTGGTTAAGAAAGGAAAGTGAATGTTTCCATTTAAAAAATTACAGTAAAAGATAATGTTGAGTCCTTATCTACTGTATTCACCAGATTTAGCACTGTACAACTTCCAGCTCTTTCCTGCCATTAAAATGATTGTGAAAGGGCAAAGTCTGGAATCAATTCAGGATACAGAGGCAGCCATGATGACAGTGCCACCAAAGACACTCATGACAGAGGACCCCAGAGCCATACCACAAAGTGCCAAGAAGGACGGAGAGGTGTGCTCAAAGGGACAGAGTGTATTTGAGGGAGCACAGAAACATATTTTTTACTCTAATAATTTTTTTTACCTTTATTGGTACATTATACACACATTTACGTATGTAGGGGGTGGGGGTGGTAGGGTGGGTAGGGCTATGGGAAAAAATGAGAATTAAGTACTCTAATAAACTTTTTAAACATTTGAATGTTCACTGTATTTTTAATCAGACCAGATGCGTATATTAAAAACATCAAGTTCAATTTGCATACCATGTTAGCTTTCCATCACTGTGATAAGATATCCGAGAAAAGCAAGTGAGAGAAGAAAGATTAATTTGACACCTATTTTCAGAGGTTAAGTTCATGGCAGGTGGTTCCATTACTTCCGGATCTGTGATGAGGCTGTTGATCATGGTGGGAAAGATTATTAGGGGAAAGCTCACCTCCTGGCAGCTAGAGACAGAGAAAGAGAGAAAGAGAGAAAGAGAGAGCCAAGAGACAATGGCAGAACACGCCCTTCCCAGAGCCACTGTGAGTGGCGCCCTGCCTCCAGCTAGACCTCCGCTGCTGTAGTGCAGGAGTTTTCACCACCTGGCCACGGCATCAACAGCTGGGGCCTCAGCACCCAACTCATGAGACTTAGGGGTCATGAAGATCCAAATCATAAGCAGACCTAGTGTCATGACATGTAATGCAGAATTTTATATCATTCTCTTTTTGCTTCTTCAGTGTAAATAAATCAGATTAAAATAAAATACTCAGGCATCTTTATTTTTTTCTGTCTTTAACCTGATCAACTTGCTTCTTAAAGGAGGGGCATGCCATTTCTTTCAACACATTTCTCCAAATATATTTCTTTCATTTTCCATCAATTAATAATTCCTAATGTCAGCCTATTTGGGCTTAATCTTGCCTTCTTCAGATACGCCTGGGAATTAATTAATGTCAAGGGTAGGTTTCTTTTTTCTGAATCTACCAACTACTAGACATATTTCTCTTACATGTTTTTAAATGAGCGAATATTTTTCAGGCACCTTAGCATGGTTATGGCTTTATTTTATTCAGAATGACATCTATTCCCTGTCATAGTCTGAAGTGTGACAGATTGGGATAAGGGATGGGTGATATATGGAAATGGTGATTATTCATAACTGATATGTTGAGGAACAGCATAAAGAAATATTTTTTCCAGTACTCAAAATCTGACATTTTCTTAACAGAAAGTGATTTTAAATTTTGAAATTGTTTTCTCTATAAAAATAGGATTTTCTAGTGGATCATGAAATTTTATTTTCTAGAGTACTCTTAAAATTCAGGCACATTCTTAGAGCAATAGTTTAGGAAAGGAGGGAGGAAAGAAGAAAGGAAGAAAGGAAGAAAGAAAGAAAGAAAGAAAGAAAGAAAGAAAGAAAGAAGAGAGAGGGGGAAGAAAGAAGGAAGGGGGGTAAGAGGGAGGAGAGAAAGGAATGGAATAGGGAGAGGAAAGAGGGAGGTAAGGAAAGAAAAAGAAAAATGTAAAGAAGAAAACCAGACAAACAGATGAAAGGGGAATACAATGAGCTCTTCAATAACAAAGAGCAATAGTTAAGAAGAGCTGGGAAATTTGCCTATGTGATGTCTTAATATTTTATAAGAAGGCAGGAGTCACCATCTTACAACTACAGTAAGGAGCTCAGGGTAGTGAAGCGCTCTACTCCACACATTTTCCTTTTCCCTGATCTGTGACATCAGGAGTGCTGAAAAACAGAATGGGTGTCGACTGTAATGTGTGCTTCAAGCAATAGTCTGCCCACTTGGGGAGGGGGTGGAATAAAACTAAAGAATTTGTCAAAATGGTGGAACCAATTACTTCAACACTGCCATTATCTGAGCCAGCAGAACAGGGTTAATCTGCGGCCCTGATGGATAATATTCAGTTGTGCACACATCAAATAAATCTGGGCAGTGCTGTGAAAGGTCTTCCTGGCTTGTTGTGAAAGGGTTTGCATTTACTTGGTTGAAAGTAGAGGGTTTAGTTGCAGACTAGAGTTGAGGTCACAGGGCAAGTCTAGGTATTCGGGTGGAGTGCACATCTTGATCTCATTATCCAGAGGCTAAAAAAACATGGAAAGGCATGAAGTCTTGCAAACAGCACTACCTAACCCAAGTCCAGTACTCGCTCTGTTTCCCCTTTGCACTTAGATTTAAAACAAAACTAAGTCTCTGCACTATTTTAAGAAGTTAGATCATGCTTTACACAGTTATGATCTTTTTCTCTTTCCTCTTGGACCAGAGGGGTAGGCTTGTGAGTTAAACCTTTCCTCCCCCATCTTTGGAAGTCATCCAGCTTTGTTTGTCGGCTGCCAGTTTTGGTCTCTTTATCTAATGATGTGGGGGTCACAGCTGACTCTCACGCACACGTGAAGTCGGTGATAAACGGGGGAATCGGCATCCTGGGAAGCAGATGAAATTTGCAGAGGCATTTGTTACTGCCTCGTCACTGGCTTACATCTTAGCTCCTAGCATGATACATTGTTAGTTTTTAAAAAAGAGACTATTTGACATGTTAGTGCTCTTTCTGTAAAGTCAGCTTTGTGGGTATATTGCAGTTTATTAAGCACTTTTCAAGGTAGCTATTATACTGTCTGTGATTTAGATTCTGTGGTGAGGGACTTTTGAAATATCCTTTCCAGAAGCAATATTCATAGCTACCATCCAGATACTCCTTAGAATAAAAACTAGTAAACAGTAAATGCGACTACTAAAAACAAAAATATCTCTTTTGAAGGCCATTGAGTAGGGTATAAAAAGTGTTTTATGCCACATTTCTACTAGCTTTGCAAAAGACAAAATGCTTTGGAAATTTTAATTTTGGTGTCTAGGAAATGGCCCTTGTATATTGAATATGAATGTTCATTTTCTTCTTTGAGTATGTCTTAAGATAGAAAAAATACTATTAGAAAACAGGGTAAGCCAAAATGTGTCAATCAATTAGTTTTCTTTTAATTTAGCAACTTTAAATGTCTACACTGTAGGGCTCTGCAGAGAAATAGACAGCACAGAAAATATGTACACACATACCTTGCTGGTCAGCTTTCCAGAACCGTGATGTAAACAGCTGAAAGAGGATAGAGTTTTGCCTAGCAGTTTCCGAGGTTTCCGTCCATCAGTCTGCAGCGGGCCAGCTCCGTTGCTTTTAGGCCTGTGGTGAGACAGAAACGCTGGCGCCAAAGCAGATGGCAGTAGAAAGCTGTTCATTTCCATCACCCAGGAAGCAGAGTATGAGCAATCCTGAGAAAAGTCAGGAACCAAACACTCCCCTCCAAGGTCACACCACCATGACTCACTGCCTTCAATCACCCGCTCCCCCAGTTCCCATCACCTCCCCAAATGCTGTCAAACTGCGATTTCATGAGTAGATGATCCACATTTAAAGTTCCCATGACAAAAAACTTCCTCCAAATCCACCTTAGCACAATGAACTTTGGATAGGGCTCATTGTGGATTCTGTCATTCAGACAAACAGAGAGGCACTTTCAGGTACAGGCTCATGGAACTACGGAAGCTGAGAAGTCCCATAGTCAGTCCCCATGAGCTGAAGGCCTAGGAGGGCTAAAAGCCAGAGAGCTCAGGGTTTTGATCTCAATCTAAGCCTGACGACAGAGATCTGAGAGCAGCAAAGGGAAGGAAACATCAAGGTCCCAACTCAACAGTCAGAACAGGGCAGGTTCACCCTTTGGCAAGTTTTGTTCTCTTGTGGCCCTCAGTGAATTGGTTGACATCCAACCACATTGGGAAGGGTTCCCTGCTTTATTTAATCCAGCAAATGAAATGCTAACCTTCTAGAAACACCTTCCTGGACACACCCAGACATGATGTTTCGACAGCCGAGCGTCTCATTGCCATGCCAAATCTACACATAAAGGGAACTCTCAGGTTTAGCATGTTCTACACATTGTTGGAGGAGCTGGAATTTATAACACTGAAAAAGAAAGACACTGGACAGACAAAAACTGAGGAGAAAAAAGCTTATGATAAGCTTTCCTTTACGATGAGATAACACTCAGTACAGTATAAAGGTTGTTCAGCAATGATAAACAACAAGAAAATGTAAAGGTGCAAGTGTTGAGTAAGTGTGTGAGTATCGAGAGGCTCTCTTGGGGACTGACGGACTCAGACAAGACAGGAAGTCCTGACTGAGAAGAGGGTGCTTAGGGAAGCTCTTGAATGGAGGGAGCAAGACTTGAGATTTCTAGGCTAGGGCACTCTCAGACTTGAAGTTACACTGAGTCAATCAGCGCCCTGAGACAGGGCTGCGCCTGACAAGCACTGGATGGAGCATGGAGTGAGGACCGGAAGTACATCCACAATGGTCGGTGGAGGAAGTCAGCAAAGTCAGAGCGCCTTGGGTATCACTAGGAAAAAATTGTGTTTGCAGCGGAAGAATGACTAACAAAGAAATGAAGTTATTTGATAACCAGCTATATTTTAGAAGATGAAGTTATCACACTTCAAATGAACAGAAAATAAAGCAAACAAGGGTATCATCACGCTGCTATTAACTTAGGCAGACTGCTGAGTAACACAAGTTGTTTCTCTTTTTCTTCTCTACTGAAGCTTGAAGTTTCGGTCATACTCCACGGTATAGCGAGCCAAGAAAAATTGCCTCCAACCCCATAAAGTTGTTCATTAATTTATTCTATCAATTAAAATTTATTGAGTGTCAAATATGTGCTGGGCATCAAACTAGTCACAAGAGATACAAAGATGAATAATAAAGAGCCTTTTTTTTTTCCTTCAGAATTCTCATTCGCATGGGCAAAACAGAAATAAGATCTATGTAACTCACTTCAGAAGTACAATGCCACAGATGAGCATGAGGCACCCCAGCAGCACAGAGTAAGTAGACAGAATCAATCAATACGTATTATAATCCTGGAAACTGGTTATGCTTCTGAGTACAGTTCCTAGTATGTCTTACTCAAATTTTGGTCCTAGTATGTTAAGATAGAAGAAATCTGTATATTCAGGAAATAGTTTTAAAAGAATTCAGAGAATTGACAATTCTCTGGGTATCCAATATTCATTTAAAACACTTTAAACTCATGAATAATTTTATAGCTTCTACTGTCATAAATTCAAAGTAGGTTTCTGTCGTGTTCTTATGTAATTAGTTCGCTTATAAAGACGAAAAGTTCATATTAAAATCTGTGTACACCTATCCGTCATTCCATCTTGAAAATCACCCAAAGTGATTTCTGAAATGTCAGCATGGTGCTCCCTAAAGATATGATGGCCATTGTTAATTTTCTCATTGCTTATAAAAATCTGAGAGGCTGAAAAGTATCCATTTGGGGAAAAGAAATGATATTTCCATCAATAGTCATTAGTAGAAAGTGTAATAGGTTTGTAAAAAAAGAAGCAAAGACCTAATGTTTCTTTTTGTGTATCGCGCCCAGGCAGACACGTCCACACAATGAGCTTTGGTTTCAGTTCGCTGTCTGGAATGTATCTCGCATCATTCTGACTCAGTGTAATGTCTATGTCAATTGGTGAACACTGTTTGAAAGGCAATAGTCTTAATTCTATGCAAAATTCTAACTTTGGCTTGCTTTTTCAAAGTCTTTAAAGACCACTTTAAAGCCACACACTCTAACCTTTCAGTAATGTAAAAAGCATGTGAAATGTCTAGAGGAGACACAACAGAGAAAGAGGCCTTCTCTCCTGGATTACATTCACTGTCTAGGATAGAGAAATGGTAAGAAGCGAAGTTAAATGTCAAAAAATGGGCAAAGTCAGCCAGCGTGAGCAGAAGGACTCTGAGAGAGAAAGAATATTTTAAATGAAGAACTTTGAAGACAGCTTCCTAAGAACAAATGACACAACCCAGTTAGATCTTGTCAGCCCTTTGTAGACCATCGTAGCCCAAGAATCATTTTTAAGAAGTAGAAGGAAAAAATTAGTCACACTTCTTTGGGGGAAAAAAAAAAACCTGTTCTTAGAATGTCTTCCTAAGGCAAAGATGAGAAGACAATGCATAATGATTCATCATATCCAGAGTATTTTGCCAACTGTTTATTTATATTGCATTTTTTGATACCGGGGCTAGAACTCGGGCCTTTGTGCTTCCAAGGTAGTATAGTACACTTGAGCTAAATCCTTATCCCTTCTTTATATATTAGATAAACAGTAAAGATTTATTTTAAGTTCATGTTTAGAATTTAACACTCATAGAACTATTTTAATTTTTAAATTAAAGATAAAGTAGAAATATAAATCTAAGTATTACATGAGGCATAAGAGATACCACATGTGGAACATTATAGTCTTGTGCATTTTCATTGAGGTGATCAAGGAAGTGGCAATAAAGAGAAGGTACACAAGGAGGTTACAAAACATATTCTTTCAAAGCTCCCCTTTTTCTTACTCAGCAGGAACCATTCTTAGAATAATGGAAGAAAGGGCCAGTCCATAAACCAGAGAGGTTTACTTGATTCTACAGTAAAGTTGATTCCAAATTTAAATCCTTGAATTAAAAGACATATGAAATTTCACACTCTTAGCAAACAGGAAAACTAGTGACACTATTAAGAAATAAATATTAGAAGCCAAGGGAATTCTGTTCATTTCCAGTGACTATGGTCCTTGACAGTTTGACAGTCTGTGAGCCTTATTAAGTCTGTTTTCCCTTCTATAAAACGGATATATGGTCATATGAATCTCATAAATTTATATTCTGATTAAACAGAGTAATGCATAAGAGTTGCCAGCAATAGTGTTTATCAAATTGTGAGCCCTGAGTTTTAGCTGTTTTTATTATGCTGGAATATATTATATATGTCCACATATGGAATGGAAATAAATTTGTAAAAAATATACATACGTACATGAACAAAAAAAATAGTGAATATTTAATTTGCTTTAAAAATGGATAGCAATAAAAGACATAATACTATTAATTCTCCCTCAGAATATTCCTCATTTCAGACAGTTGTATTTCACTGCTCTTGCCACTTTCTGAAGCAGTTCTGGAAGTCCTCTCTCATAATGCTCTTTTTTTTTTTTAAAATTGAAATCTTTATTGGTACATTACATATACACATCATGATTGCATTCAACAATGAGAATTTGTACCAGTATATGACACAACTTAATTCTCATTTTTTCCCATAGCCCTACCCACCCTACCACCCCCATCCCCTATAAACATAAACTTTGTTTCCTTTCTTTTTTGTTATAATCTCATTATTTTCCCCTTTCACCCCAATTCACTTTGAGTATTTTCTATTTCACAATACATAACATACATTCTAGAACTCATTTACATCTTTATTTTTTCATACTAGAGAAAAGATACAATATTTACACATCTGTGACCTATTTATTTCACTTATGAGGATGTCCTCAAAGTATGTCCATTTAAGTATAAATGATTCAGGGCCGGGGATTTAGCTCAGTGGTTCTGGCACCTGTCTTGCAAGCGCAAGGGCCCAGGTTCGATCCCCAGTAACCACATAACAATACGGCGTGTGGAGACTCACCCCAGCAACAGTCAGTACCACATACCACAGTGCCAGGCATGGTGGTTCACGCCTGTCATCTGAGCACTCAGGAGGCAGAGGCAGGAGGATTGCTGTGATGTGAGATCGAGGCTGAGCTCAGGGTCAGCCTAAACTACAAAGCGAGACACTGTCTCAAAAAAAAAAAAAAAAAAAAAAAAAACACCTAAAAAACAACAACAAAAAAAGTATAAATGATTTAAACTCATCATTTTTTATGGCAGAGTAATACTCCATTGTGTAGAAGAACAACTTTTTTATCCAGTCTCCAGTTGATGGACATTTGGGTAGTTTCCAAGATGTAGCAATCACAAACTAAGCTGCTATAAACATGGGTGCACATATGTCACTGTGATATGAGTCTTTTAATTCTTTTGTGTATATACCTAGCAGGGCGAGGGCCAGGTCAAATAAGATCTCCAATCCTAGCTTTTTAAGGAATTTCCAAACTATTCTCCACAGAGATTGTACGAGTCTACATCTTTTCTTACACTATCATAACTGCTTTTAATGCCCTGAACTGATATCTATATTGATTCAGAAGTTTTCTGTTTCATGGTCATTTTACTTTAGGGAAGAGCCGGAAGTCACATGGGGTCAGAACCAGGAAATAAGTGTACGAGATGCCCAGTCATGTTTACACAAGCTGGCCCTTTGTGTGGATGGCACTTGGCCAGGGCGTCATTGCTTTCTGTCATACCTCACAAAGCTTCTCACAGAAGAGGACGTCCAAAATGGCAGGATGATAGGGAAAGTGTGTTGGAAGTGAGGGGAGTATTCTGAAGGGGCTTAATAGAAATGCACCCTTTACTGTGGTAACTTTCTTCATTTGGAATGCCTCCCATTATTTTGATCACCACATGTACATGAGAAATGTACTTACGTTGCTCTTTTTATTGACTCCAGATTCTAAGTTGGGAAATTTTTGACATGAATCAAAGGCAGTGCGTTTGGAAATAGGAGAGTGGGCTAGCCTCAGACTGAGCTTTCCAGGACTGGCCACACTCCCAGGGTGCCATAGCGGTTCTCACCTGATGACTGACCAGACCCGGCTCTGCTAAATGTTTGAAGTGGACAGTTTAGTTTTCCTTAATCTAATTTTTGACTAAATGAATGAATATATGAAAAAAAAGTGGTGAATTATTTTATGTAATAAAATTATTTTATGTAATAATTTTATGACAAGTGTGTCAGAGTGATATGAACTTTTTGGATAATTTACTATGCTAAAATCATAACTTTAAAAGATAAAACAATCATATTGATTTATTATAATTTATTGCTGAAGTTAAAATTAATTTCACTCAGAAGGGAGGTGAAAAATGTATAATTAATATAATGGACTTCTCATTATAAATTGCAAAGAACTATAAATCAATGTAATGTTACACAGAAAAATAGAAAGGATTTTACAAACAATACTATATTTTCAAACAATAGCCAATTAAGATGAAATTTAAAATAAGCAAAATATAAACATTATATCATTCAGTATGACATAGTCTGTATTTTGATAACTCTAAAATCAGATTTTCCCAAATACTATTCCATATACATATACGAAGGGCTTTGATTCATTTCATTATACTTATTCTGGAGCTGACGAAGCTACACTCCTGGATTGAAATTTAGAGGAGTAAAAGATTATTATTGCTATTAACAAAATATGTAAAATATAAGAGATTTATTTTATCCTTCAAATTCTGCCATGAATGTCACCCTAGAAACCCCCAGTGCTGACTTGCTGGTCCTGCCCATATAGCGTATCTCAGGCTTTTACAAGGGGAGAGTCCTGGGGGTGTTTATCTTTCGGAAAAAAAGACTGGCTGGACCCCCAGACTGGGAGCTCCGGGAGAGGAGCAGACTTGATCACTCTTCCTCCTAGACTCTGAAGTGAGAGACGGTGGATGGTCCTTCTTCTGATGGATGAGCACTGGGAATCTGCACATTTGTGCCTGAGTTATGAGAGAGACTTAAGCATTACAGTTAGCTGAGAACGGGAGAAAATGAGTGGGTCATGGAACCAGGACAGCTCAGGACAAGCAGAGCAGAGTGGGCCGGGGAGGTGGATGTAGAGACGCTGTAGATGCCAAAGTGACCTTTTCCCCACTCACTGCAAAGGCTATGTCAGATCTCAGAGCTGAAGCAGAGAGTGTGAGACCACTTTTTTTTTTTTTTTAACTGAAGAGAAATCTCAAACACCTTTAAAGTGTTACTCGGCTTCTCAGACTATTCATTCAGCTCACTCACTCATTGGTATTCATTCATTCATCAAGAGCATCAAATGTTTGCTAAGCAGATTCTCCCGTCTTCTAGCACACGTGCTGCAGTCAGTCTTCATGCATGGCTCCATGGCCTTGGCCTCCTGGAAGTGCAGCCCCCTCCAGTATCGTGGACAGCAGACAACCGTTTCTTGCAGCTTTTCTCAAATGCTTTACAATGTCTGCAGTGCTGGTAAAGAAATTACACGTGCTTAAAATTCCAAGTTTTTTCTATAGGGACATTATTTTTCAATAAAACTTCAAGACGGTAACTATCCATGTGAACATTCTCATTCCCCATACTCACTGAAAGAGGGGACCCAAGAGGAACTTCAGGGAGGAAAGAAAACTCTGCGCACTCGTGGTTAACGTTTCTATGCGGAAGTCCTTCCCCAGAGATCTCATTGGAAGTGGGGTGAATGTAGGCATAAGGGGAACCAGCAGAGTGCCTGGAAGAGCAGGTTTAACAGTGGGGCTCATCTGCAGCTTTCCCTCCATGACACCTGTCACTGTACAGTCGATGAAGAACCATTATATATTCTGTGGCTGTCTACTCTGTAGGCTGTAAGAGCTCTGAAACAACGTAGCTGCAATTTATTCTGTTCCTTTGACCAAGATCTCTAATTTGTAGTGCACTCAGTAGTAATGGCCATTCTGTGTGTGTGTGTGTGTGTGTGTGTGCACGTGTACAAGCGCGTGGGTGGATGAGAGTGTGGGCGTGTGTGTACATGTCTGCTTTAGACTGACTCTCATTCCTTCACAATTTAGCTCCCTTTCTGAGGATGTAAGTCTATCAGCCATTTAGTAAAAAGCAAGAGGAAATAAAAAGGAAGTTGAAAGTGGCAAGATAAGGGAAACAGTGATTCATTAAATAAACATATAAATGTGGATTTCATGATAGATGCTGGTTAAACAATGGGGAGAGAATGAATGACAGCCAAAGAGACCAATGAGATGGTAGGTAATCAGCCTGGCAATGAGACACAGACTTAGGAGAGATAAAGGAACTGATTAAGACCCCAAAAGAGCTTGTATCTGCTTTAAATTTTCTAATTTTTCCATTCACTGTGCCCTTCTTACCATTTGCAAAGTTTCTTGTCTTTCGCAGATTTTCTAAAGAGGGATAAGTGGATCCAGTGTTCAAGGTCACCTTTCCCGTGCTCTATCTGATGGCTGAAATTAGTGTGCATGCTGATAGCAGGAGAGCAGTTTCCAGGACTGAGGAAGGCACCACAACTGCCTTTTCTTTTTTTTTTCTAACAAAGTACTACTCTGTGGATTTCAGAACTGTGAAAAAAGAGGTTGTTTCAAAGTTAGCATTTTTTTTTGAAAGAACACTGTCATTGAATCAAAAGCTGGTTTCCTTTGTCTCTTAATATATATATATATGTGTGTGTGTGTGTGTGTGTGTGTGTGTGTGCGCACGCGCACACACACACACACACACACACACACACACACACACACACATAGCCCTACCTCATCTTTGTGCTATGCCTATGTCTTTCATAAAGTCAAAGACTAAAGAATCAAGAGTCCCATTGGTTCCTCTTAACCTCTACTAAGATAGAAAAAATAACCAACTAGAGGCTCAGTATTTTGAGCCTCTGGTTAGTAAATTTTTCAGAATGAAGACTTAATTGCTAACAGTTCTATACAATTAGCCTTGGGAAATTTTTGGTCTTTGCATTTTTGTGCACGATTTGAGTGATAAATATTATCAGTGGGTAATTATAAAAATCAACACAGCTCTATGAATGTTTGGCTTTTGACTTCTCCTGAAATTGGCAAACCTTAACTTCACAGCATCCTGGCTGGGTTTGACAGGAAGCTTCATATTCTGAATTTCAGCCTTGTTTCTCTGCACTTATTAACCTCTCTGAACCTGTTTTCCATCTATGAGGCAGAGGTCAGAATACTACTTATACTTTGCTTCTGCAAGATTGATGGAATAATGCACACTATTTCCTTTCTGAATGAAGCATCGTACTTTAACTGACATATATTCTCTAACTACCATTTTCTATTTTTCAGCTGTAGGAATTTTCATATGGTTTCTGTCTAGAAAAAGCAACAAAAAAGTCTAGAATAAGTTATTTTCCTTTAGAATATTTATACTACATTAAAAATTCTATGAGGCAAATGGTAGTAACAATAAAACAGAAAAATACTTAAACTAGTTAGAAAGCAACAAATGCAGAAATAGATATTTATGGAAACAATATTAATGCTGCAATTTATCTTCCACTGAAGGCAAACAGTGAGCCAGATGCAAATAGTTGGCTCCGTTTCCCCCCCCACACACACACGCACACGCACACCCTGAGCTATCTCCTTGGGGTGGCTTCCCCTTCAGCTTTTATTCATGCCTTTTAGTAACCAGGGAACACATCATTGATCACTAGGACTTATTTAAGTTCAGCCTGATCTATCAGTATTAATGCAAAGGAGCTTTGGAAATTTTCACTTTTTGAACATGTGCACATATTTGTACCAAGAAAGGATGTGCTGAATATATGTAGACATTGCAGAGAAGAATAGTAAAAACTACTTAAAATTCCACTTGTATTGTCAGGGATATAATTTATTCCTGCATGATTCAGTGCAACTCATTTATTGTAATAGCCATAAATTTGCTCTATGTTTTCACCATGAATGCCCTTTCATGAAGCCCTCATAATTTTAAATATATTTTACTATTTTAGCTTTAATTGTGATGGAATTTCAACTCAATACTATATTAATTCCAAAACTCTTTCTAATGAAGCTGTTTACTTTTCTGCAATTTGCCAGCCTTTTAAACCTACTCAGATCAGCTTTAAAATATATAATTATATGGGTTTAAAAATCACTTACAATAATCATATTTGTGTCTTGTACTTTAGATATGAATATTGTATCATTCAGACTACATCACTAACATTATTTGAATGGATTTCAAAAACCTATGTGCTAGACTACATTTCACTTTAATACTATTACTGTGCAGATCATACAAAGGATATTTTTCCCTGAAGACCAGTCTTTACATTCAATAGCTAGTAGTACTAAAAGGCGATGGTAAGGTGGGCAGTGCCAGATGGGGAAAGAGGATATAGAATCAAACACAAACTCCAAGCAAGAGTAAGATACCTCCAGTGTGTCACACATAAACAGTGTGTGATCTCATTTGTACCTGAAGACCACCCACGAAGACCTCTGCTGAATAAACAATGCGAGATTTTCACTGTCATACTATGGAATTTGCTGTAGCTGTTTATGACAGTTTCAATCAGGGCATATAGATTTATACAATTAAAAGCTTTGTGATGTGTGCACCATGTTAGTCTGAGGTAAAACAGCTGTCCTCCAAGATAGGGAGGCTTAACAACATATAGTGAGTGATACGTGAAAAGGAATTAGTTTTCATCTATTAGCTTCCAAGAGAGTCAGAAGACTTTATCACCGATAAGCTGATTTCTCATCAAAGAGTGATGAATATTGAAGGCATATGTGAGAAGCATTTTCCTTGAGCTCTCTTTTCCCTGTCACAGGCTGGCTTTTATTTCTCGGTCATTTCTGTGATATTTACATTCAGGTAGCTGAGTCAGCAGAGAGGTTATTAGAACAGAGCAGTAATGGAAATGATTTGCTCGGGAGCCCTGGCGCGCGAGCTTCGGTGAGGTCGCCAGTTCTGTTTCTCTTTTCCCCACCTCCGAGCCGTGTTCCTGCGGATGGAAACAGCTTTGTCACAGTTTACTACTGAGACACAGGATCGACAGTTTTCACACAAGTCCTTGAAGCTTCCACAAGACAGTATTTTCCAACCTAACTAAAAACTTAGGAGTACTCTTCCCCCACTTCTGGGATGTACATTTTGTTAAATTCTTAACTTTGTCAATGACATCCAGATGTATTGTAAACAAATTCTGGAACATGACAAGTATTTTGGATGAAAAGTAAGTATATGTTTTTTGCTCTATTGTTAATAATAAACACTAAATAGAAAACGATCAATGATATAGTGAAAAACAAATGGAAGCACAAAAACAACAACAAAAAAGTATTCAGAAGTGTTCTGCTGGCCCACCACTGATGGCCAGACACACTGGCTTCAATTCTGTTCCTCCTATGCAGGAATACTGGAGACCTTTTCCATTCCGTGCTCGTGTGAACACCTTATCGTTCTTCTCTCAGTCCAGCCACAGACCCCGATCTCTACAGTTTCTTCCTTTCCTAGCACTGACCTTTCCACACGTTTGTGTCTTTATGCATTTGCTCACTCCTTTATTGTCTGTCTCTTTGGCCCCTCTGTTCCTCTGCTAACTACAGTGGAGACTCCAGGAGGGCAAGAATCCCACCTACCTCGTCCAGTGTTTCCCCTCCAGTCTGGTGTAGGGTAGTGAGAAACCAGTCTCAGGTGCTCGATAAGTATCTGGTGAATACGCAGGAGCACAGCACTTCTTAAGAAGTGTTAGGATGCGGAAATAATACCAAATCCATCCTGACATAATGCAAAAAAACTCCTTCAATTTATCTTTTCACCACTCATATCTGTTAGTGTGGGTGGCATGGAGTTATTTGATATATATTTGGTAGTCCAGTAGATAAGAGGAATTTATATTTAAAGTCTTTATAATAAATAATTAGCAATTCAGCTTTAGTGCATACAGATATTCTTCACCTAACGACCTACTTGTTTAACGACTGTTCAGACTTATAACCCACCTTTTTATACAATTCTGTACATCTTATTTCTAGAACCTCAATGTCTTTTTGTATAGCACATCTTCTTTATACAGTACTGTAATATTTGCTGCTTTCACTTTGTAGTATAGCTGGGTGGTTTACGTTCTGTTACTCATTACAGAACTGCATGGGAGAGTATGCAAATGAGAGCCAAGTCAAATTGGAGCTTCTTTTTGATCATTTCTTTGTTCTGAATGTTGGAATGTACATACTATGTACAGTTCCTCACTTAGGGACTGGCTCATTTTATGAACTCGCTTCAGGAATGGTTGTTAAATGAAGAATACTGTATTAATATTAATAAAGATCTACTGAATATTTGTTCAGGTACTATGCTAAGTATTCTCATGCCATCTCATCTAATTCCTCCAAACTTTCCATAATGTTAAATACCATTACTACCGTCAGGTAGAACATTTGGGAAAATGAAGATTATAGAGGTTCACTAACGTACCCAAAGTTGTTCTGTGCAGCAATTACATTTACAACGAGGATCTGAGACTACTTCTGTGGAACCTACAAGGTCAGTGAGGTCAGTCACTCCACTTTACAGCCTCCTAATGGAAGAGCTGTGTTTTTAACATACATTTGTTTTTTACACAGTTAGAACCATATCTTTATCTTTTACAACTATGCCTTCAGTTTAAGCAACAATCGAGCATAGGCTGCTCCCCCAGATTTTATTTTTAGTTGTTGTTTTGTCTTGTTGAAGCAGAGATGTGTAACCTATATTCACATTTTCTCTTTTTTTAAACAACGACACATTTTTCCTTGCAAGATAGTTAATACCATGACCTAGAAATGTGGGGATACAAAAAAATGTGAAGGGAAAGAACTCAGAAGAAGCTGTGTTTCTACAACATTAGCATATAGTGACCCAGAGCACGTGGGTTTCCCTGAGAAAGCCCCTCATGTTCACTGTGCTGTCCTCCGTGAGCACTGTTCTCCGAATCAGGGGCTCATGAGCAATGGGAGTTTGTGCTCATCCACAGGAGGCTGGATTTTTGTAAATGGAGTCGCATACTTACATCAAATAAAAGGAATTAACATGATGCAGTCTATTTTGTGTTTAGTTTCATTCAAAATGGAGTCTTTTTGCATAATGGAAAAATAGTACGAAACCTCTCCAAAAAACTAAAAATAAAACTACCTTATGACACAGAATCCTCCATAGGGAGGGAAATCAGCTTGTGGAAATCTACATGCCTCTGTTCACTGCAGTGATATGCACAGCAGCTAAAAAAATGGAAACTATCTAAAAGGTCATCAAATGCCTAAAAGATTCTGAAAATGCGGTACACAGAAAGAATGCTATTGAGCGATAAAAAAGACAGGATCTTGTCGTTTGTGTTAACATTAATGGAACTGGGGTCAGCATAGTAAGCGAAAAAGGCCAGACACAGAAATGTCAAATACCAAATATCTTGTGATCTCACACACGTGTGGAAATAAAAATAAAAATAAAAGCTGAGTCCGTGGAAATCGAAAGGAGAGTAGCAGTTAGCAGACACTGGGATAGAGCAGGGGGAGGGGAGGATGTGGAGAGGCGGCCAGCAGGTGCCAGTGTGATATTTTCCTGCACTTCAATAGGAAAAGTGAGTTCTTATCCCATCGGAGGGAAATTATAGACAACAAATCTAAAACAAAGAAGGAAAGGTTTTGAATTCTTTCGAGTTTGGAGTTTTCATCTCAGCACGAAGTGCTGGTGAATTTTGAGCAAGTCGATATGCTCACCGTGTCTGGCCGCTGTCCAGTGAGGACCTGTGCTGAAGTCGCCTTGCACCTTGCAAATGGAGAGTGTGCGTGTGTCAAGTTTACAGAAGAATTTCCTAAATATTCAGTGTTAAGAACTAGCACAGTGTCTCCTGTGGCAATCAGGCCACCATCCAAGGCAGTCACTATGATGATGGGAGGGAAGAGGGAGAAACAGGAGGAGGTGACGTAAGTGTCTGGGGAAGAAAAGGAAGAGTCCCAGCAAAGGGAGGAGAGGAGGCAGCAAGGAAGCCCGCGGACACACAGAAAATACAACAAACGGTGGACATTAAAATGTGTGCTAAATAGGGCTGGGGATTTAGCTCAACGGTTCCGGCACCTGTCTTGCAAGTGCAAGGTTCCAGGTTCAATCCTTGGTGACCACATGCAGCAGTGCCGGGTGTGGTGGCTTCACGCCTGGAATCCCAGCACTTGGGAGACAGAAACAGGAGCATTGCTGAGTTCGAGGCTGAGCTCAGGACCAGCCTGAACTATAAAGTAAGACCTTGTCTCAAAAAAACTAAGACTACTTGCTAAACATAACTTTTTTTTAAATCCAGAAATTCTTTTCTCTGAAAAATATTACAGGAAGGTGGCTCTCTAGTGTGCAAATAATTTAAATACTCTTTAGTTTGCGAATAACTTAAACTCTGGTGCTAGTCTCCATTAAGCATCTACAAGCACCTCAGAATTTTCACACTGAAGAGGAATAAACAACCTTTCTTATGAGGCATTTTGTAGGCTGCAATTTTTATATTTTGATCTCTGTCACTTAGTGCCTTGCCTAGAGCTGTATGCTAGATATGCATGTGAGGGCACCTGATTCTATAGGTTTTAGAGTGTACTAAGAAGTAGAACACTTAGGGGCATAAACTCACCCTGAGTGTTGAGGCAAAACTTGGCAATTGCCCTGGAGATGTAAGACCGCTCTCATTTTAATTTATTTTTGTTAACGAACATATATTTAATGTGGAAGCACATTCTATATGCTTCAGCTCTTGTATCATCCTCTTCAATTTTTTCAAGAAGCAGTTCATCGTCTAGCCTATATGCACACTTTTCCTGGGAGAATGCCAAATGTTCATGCAAAACAAACACGGGTGCCTTTTCCTCCTGAGGCAAAACCCAAACTGAATGGAAAACATGAGAAGCCCCGTCTCATAGCCGGAACTGAAGCGCATGTGGACTTCTGTTGTGCAGATCGCAGCATTAACCTGGGCAGCAAGCCTTAAAAATTTAGATCCGGGCCGCAGACTGTCTTAAGCAGCCCTCCCCATTGAGAGGCACTGCTCATATGTGTTCATATATAAAAGATCCAGACACTTGGAGATCTAGATCTTGACATCTATACAGCAAAAAAATATTCAAAAAATCCATTTCTTTGCTTGGGTCTTTAAGGAAAGAAATTTCTTTAGTATGCACTTGTTCTAAGCAGTCAGTAACACCGTGACCTATATTTTGAGGTTGGGTAAGAATAAAAATAGAACTACTTCAAAAAATTTATGACATATAAAATAGTGGGGGAAATACCTGTATGAGTACAGTAACAGTTTCGAAACTTGTTCATTGTTTTCCCTCTAACTGGTCCCTCCCATAGGGTGTCCTAGAGGTCACACCAAACGCATTAACATCTTTTCCGACACAATGATTCTGCCAAACAGCATATTATCATCTTTATTTAGGCTTGTTATTTAAATATAGGATTCAAAAACCAGAAAACTAGTGTTCTTGATGTCAGCAACTAAATGAAATAAATTAGATAACTAGAAAATTATGTGACTTTCCTCCTTTCTATTGTGTCTCAAGGGAAAAAAAACCAGAAAATACAGAACTGTCATTCTAAAAAATGTTTTACAGTTTTCTGAAATATGTTCCACTGTTATTTTCTATGACCAGAGATTTTCAAAAGATATAAATATAATATTAAATACTTTCCTTTATGTCCACATGAATCTGTGAAATATTTAAGGCTTCTGAGTGATTCATTTCCTCTCACTTTAGATTATTTATACAAATAAAAGACAAAAGATGAGGAAAAACTTTATACATTTAGCACTTATTAAAGTAATGTTCCCAAACACAAGAAATATTTTAAGATTAATGTCAGATATTGTTATAGAGGTTTTTAATCAGAATTCCTAGAGACTGAGGCAAGAGCAGTACAAGTTCCAATCCAGTTGGAGTAATTTAGCAAATTAGTGATATTCTGCTTAAAAAAAAAAAAAAAATCTCTAAAAGGGCTGAGAATATAGCCCAGCATGAAAGCCCTTGGTTCAAATCCCAGAGCTGGAAACAAATTGAGTGTGAAAACATTAACACATATTTATTAAACCCTCAGAATGAATAAACAGTATACATATTGCACTAACATTTGTCTAATGTAGTTCACGTGGTCAAGCAAGACTTTCTAAGAGCTCCGCTCAGACAGCACATCTGTTAGGAACCCTTCCCTGCCAGCCTCACCCTTCAATTTGCATACTTTATGTTTCTGTTATATAATGCAGAACACCCACCTGTAGACTATTCACATTGCTTAGTAACTGCCTGTCCACCTATCCTTCTTTCTTATGAGGCATTTTTGCAGGCTGCAGTTTTTATATTGTGATCTCTGTCATCTAGCACCTGGCCTAGCATTTTGCAAGTCTTACTTAAAAGTTATTGAATATGCCTTCTTCACTTTTACATCCAGCTTCTAGTACACAGTAGTCAATTGAACGTTTGAGACCTATGAGAGTCAGTTTTCTGTAGCAGCTCTACTGGGATCATCAAGAACGGTGGCTGGTAAAACACTCTGCGTGATGTGTCTGGTAGGGTCATTCTGGGAGAATTCAGCACCATCTAATCTTTAGAGGGCCAGTGACGACAAAGACACTAGGGGGGATATCTGCCTTGCCCTGCCCTGTGGACATTGACATTCCTGGGACATCCCACCACTGTGTCTAATCCTTCCTCAGCCTCAAGCCTTGAACTCTGACTGAATCACTCCACTGGTTTCGTGTTCTCCAGGCACTGACAGCAGATGGTAGATTTGTTGCTTTCTGTAATCAATGGACCAATTCCCATAATAAATTGTGTATGTGTGAATATAATTTTCATATATATTCTATTTATATAGGTTATATATTTAATATCATATATACTTTATGTATATGCTATATATAAATATATCATGTGCATGTATATATTTTCTGCATATGTATGCATAATATGTTTACATATATATCCTTTTGTATGTGCATACATATTGCACATATATGTATATATTCTTTGTTTTTGGAGGATCTTGACTATTATAGATGTTTGTACTGAGAGGAAGTTTAAAGGAACAGAATTTTAAAGATAACTCTTTTGATTTGGTTTTGGGGCTTATGGATTTGGCTTTCTACTTTTATTAGCATTAAAGATGCTAATGTCTTTATTTCCTGAAGCAGAGAGGGTAGTGATAGTCTATGAGAGAATGTTTTCAGAACATCTTAGTTGCTCTGTTATTGTTGGGACAGAATAGCCAACATTCACAAGTTAAAGGAGGAGAGGTTTTTTACAGTCCACAGTCAGCTGATTCCAAGTAAGACTAGCATGGTGGAGGGGTATGACAAAGGACAAACAGTCCATGGCACAGCAGGAAGAAAGCAGAGAGGGTCCAAGAGAGGAAGGGGGTACATAAGCTTCCGGGTCATACTCATAAAGACTTATTCCTTCCAATTGAGCTCCCTCCCAACATCTCTCCCAGCTGATCTACTGATGAGTATCATGTGTCCATTATCCAAGCATCTCCCTAAAACCCCACTTATGAATACAGGAAGCTTTGGAGGCATCTAGATATAAACTATTACCTAGAAAGGGTCAAAACACCCACATGGGATATTCCTCATCAACCACTTCTGAGAAACAAGTGCTGAGGGACTCTTTATGTAAGTTTTAATAATTTTAGAAACCTAAAAACTATAATACCATTAACTGATTGCTCTTAATGTCCTTGGACAAAGTAGTGAAAGAAAAAAGTGCAACGGGAAATTTCCCAACTCAAGAGTTACAAGAAGGAAATCTTATTTCTTATAGTTGCAGGTATAAAACTTCTCCAAGCAAAACGCAGACCTTATCCTTGGATTAGCAGAAGGACAATATAACTTGAAACTATCAATCAGTGTCACAGGAGGTCTACTGCTACTGTAAAGGCACTAAGTGAGTACAACTCTAAAAACTCTTGAGGGGATATGTATACAGAAATTTCTTGGTGAAGCTAAGAAAAATGATCTGAAAAGAGAAGCTAATTTTATTGAGTCTTCCTTGCAGGTACAAACATCCTTCCCAGTTTCAAGGAATATGTGTCTTGTATAACTATTAAAAGTGACATTCTAAGTGGAGCTGATATCCTTACCTCCCAAAAGAACATCCTCTTCGCCTCAATGGGAGTGGCTTCCCCACCCACATTGGTATCAGTTTTTTGCCTTTTTTAAATAGGTTTAACTCTGTAGGCTTGATATTGATTGCCCTTACAACTCACAGTCAACACCCTTCTTTGCTTCTAAGCCTAGATCTTTACTCAAATTCCAGCAGGATCCTAAAAGAGAGGTACAGATTGGAAGACTTGAGGAATTGCATTATGCAGCCACTTGAGTTTTCTCATTTATATGGCAGAAACCTGGGGAATATATTTAGAAATAGATGTTTAGAATATGTGATAATGATGAGAGGGACATAAATTGGATCAAGCCAAGTTTGGACTCACTTAACATTTTATCTTTAACACTACATCTTGGGGAGTTACAAAGTAAATGTGGATTAAAAAAAAATGGCCCACTGCTGACATCTGAATATGGTTTAGCTAGTGAGGCAATGCTGAGGTGGTCGGACTTTAAGAGTTTGGGATGATGGAAGATAATTAGAACTTTTAATGGCTCAATCATCATGAATGGATGAGTCCCAGTATCTCAGTGAGTGCTAAGTTTTGAAGTAATTAGTTCCCTTGAGAATGGGCTGCAGTAAGGGATCTATCATCTCCACTGAATTTCCTTTGCTTACCATCTTCCCTTTTGACTTCACCAGTGTGACTGTACTTACCCTGAGACTTTGCCAGAAAAAAATAGGTACTAGAACCAAGCACTGCAATCTCCAGAACTTTCACATAAATAAACTCTTTTCTTTATGAGATTGAGCCTCAGGTTTTTGATAAACCAACCAAACAGATCAAGACTTTCATTATGAGGAAAATGGAAATTCTCAGCCTGTCTTGGGTTAAAGGTGAGAAGAGTGATCAAAAGGATAAGGGAGAGTAGGTATTGGAATGAATCTGACATTTATGATCTATGCAGCTGCACAACCTTTGAGAAGTAAATTTACGAGAAGTAGATCTGCAGAGATATTTTTTGGGATAAAGTCTCTCCACATAGTTCAGGCTGGCCTTGAACTCACTGTGTAGACTAGCTGACACCCCAGAACTCTTGGTGAACTCCATGATTGCCATCCTTTGTCAAACAGACTTTATAGCCACTGGTCTGGAAAACTTAACTGCAATAGAGTAATTGATTCCCACCGTGATGGAAATCAAATGGCATCACCCAAGGTGAATATATTTACTACAGTAGACAAAAAAGTCAAAATAAGGATTGGAATACATGACTCATACAGACATTTGACATTGAGTAATTAATCAAGAAGTAAATTAGAGGTGAAGCTGACTAAGTTCTTAATTGATCTGCACAAGCAGAAAAATCCCACCTCGTGAATAAAACCTTAAATCATAAAGTGTCATGGCCTCTCAGTCAATACCCAGACTGGAGACTCTTCACAGATGGAATTCCTTGAATTAAGGGAGGCAGGATCCCCTCACGGAAGGTGACAAATGGAACATTGATTGATTGATTGATGGATTGATGGCAATACTGGAGATTGAACTCAAGGCCTTCACACTGACCCTCATCTTAAATCTATTTCCGAAAAAAATTGAGACAAGATCTTGCTAAGTTGTTAAATTTCCTAGGCTAAGCTTGAACTTCCAGAATACTGGGATTACATGCATGTACTACCAGGCCCAAATGTACCTCTTAGTGCACAAAAATCATAAAGTATTTGTGTTCCATTTATATGTGCTACAGAATTTGACATTAACAGAAGAAGAATTTAAAGATCCAATAGTTAGGATAGCCTTGGATACCAGCTCCATCAATGGTAGTTTTTTCCTTTTCTGAACAGCTTCTACCTAAACTACAGTCTGTGAACTTGCACCACCACGGTATTCCACACAGCATTGCCCCTGGTTCCCACAGCAGGTGATGAAGTGCAGCCAGAGGTCTCTGATCATGGAATTTGCTGGTCTTAACACGTTCTCCACAACTGTGTAGTGCTGACTTGATAGGACAACGGAATGGCCTTTAGAAGGCTAAATGAGAGGTCAGCAAGGTGGTCATGCTTTGTGGGCCACAGGAAGGTTATCTAGGACACTGTTTATGCTCTGGAATTCTGCAGAATATGCTGTGTTTTAGACAGTGTGAAGTATTAATGAGAAACAAAGAAACCAGAAAAAACAGAGAAAAGGAAAAGCTTGAAAATAGAAGAATGGTTATGGGCTGAAGTTACTATTATAAATGCAATCTTCAGGAGCCATCCCAATTACAATAAAGGGATATTGAGGCCAGGTTAGAAAGAATCATTGTGCTTGTGCCCAGGCAGAGACCTACTGACAGAGCTGCAGCAGTACATAATGTGGTGGCTCAGCGTGGGGAGCCAGTAATGCTGATCCTGTACATCATTCTAATTGCTTCCAATCTCTGTGAGAAGAGATATCATTGGAGAATTTAAAGTAGGACTGTGACATGATGTGACTTAGATTTTAATATACAAACTATGCAGAAAATACAGTATAAAATGTAAAGGCAGAACAGAAATCAGTCATGATGCTCTTGAAATAATCCAGGTGAATGACAGTGATGGCTTAGGCCAAGATATAAGAGTGGAGGTTTTGAAAAATGAATGAATATGTAATGTAAAGATGAAGCCAACAGGATCTGCTGATACCTTCAATGATCTAAGAATAATCTAAAGCTCTTCAACACAAACAGCTGGAAGAATAGAGTTGCTACTGTTTGAGATGAAGAAAATTGAATACATATAAAGAGCTTTTGAGAGGAATTACAGAAGGCTCATGTTTTAAATGAGATGCTTCTTTATACAGACATGTCAAGCAAGCAGTTAGACACACAGGAGTTCAGGGCTAGCTGTATGAATATATTACCACTATTTAAGTGGTACCAAAACTCTGGGGCTTCCTGGGCTCATCAAATAGTGCGTAATAGGAAACTGAGGTTCCCATCTTGAGTCTTCGACATTCCAAATGGAATGGTCATTAAGGTGAATCAAGTGCAACATGAGAAAATACAGAGAAAGGCAGACAGAGATACACACACACATACACAGATGTGTGTGGACAGTATATGGAGGGAATAAAACTAGGGCGCTGAGCTGTCCCAGAGGTCAAAAGATGGGAGAAATAATTCCATACGAGAAGACTGAAATTCAAAGTGATTTGTGTTAATGTATAGTAGTTACTTTTGCCTAGTTTCCTTCCTCATTATCCTTAATATTCTCAGTCCTTTGGTTCTTTCTACTAAATATATTCATAGAAGTGTGTGCTTCATCAGAAGACCAGAACTAATCTCTGTAGGATGGAGTGAAGGACTTACGATAGGGACCAGGTCTTAGGCAGTTGTGAGACACGTGTGGAAGTCTGTTGCCCTGATGGGGTGAGGAGTGGGAAGAACATCTTTCTGAAGATAAACTTGATAGTTCTGGACCTCAAAAGACACGAGCTACCACATCCTTCTCTTGCTACCTCCTGTGTTAACAAGATAAATGATATGCAGAAGGACATGACACTCACCCAAGGGAGTTTCTTACAGATTTGTATGTGTGCATTTCAGGCAGATAAAGAAGGGGACAGTATCTCAGAAGAACGGAGGGAGTTTGATCAGCAAGGCTGATCTGCGACACGAAGCAAGAACCGAAACAGCCTCACATTCCCTACAGTACTTTCAGCACTCACTAAAGCTGCAGCTTTATTTCTCCCTTCTAAATCTCACCAAGGGGAGTTCTATGAAACACTGTTCCATTTGAGCTAGATCAACACAGGGCCAACACTCTCTTCCAGAATCAGCCAAAGAAAAATGAGGATGGAAGTCTCCCATTCTAGTTGTTCACTGTGGTGTGTATCATTGGATTGCAATTTCCTTGGGAGTGTGGTGTAACTGCTGATATGAGATGTATGTTGCACTTCACATTGGATTCCATTTCTTTCTTTTTTTTTTTAGGTTTTTTGAGACAGAGTCTCGCTTTGTGGTTCAGGCTGGCCCTGAGCTCAGCCTCAAACTCACATCACAGTAATCCTCCTACCTCTGCCTCCCGAGTGCTGGGATTACAGGCGTGAGCCACCACGCCCGGCACTGTGGTATGTGGTACTGGTTGCTGCTGGGTATGGGTCTCCACACCCAGTATTGTTATGTGGTTACCGGGGAATCGAACCCGGGCCCTTGCGCTTGCAAGACAGGCTCAGTGGTAGTACATCTACCACTGAGCTAACTCCCCGGCCCTGGATTCCATTTCTAAATTCTCAGTGCAAAAGAATTTCTCTATCATGGTCATCCTAATATTTGAGTCCTTTCTAATCTTCAAAACCAAATTTATTGAATGACTAAGGTCTTCAAATGTGACTTTTCTGAGATTCTAAAGATGTGTCAAAGATTCTAAGCAACATGAATATGGAGAAAAATTAATAAAATTTCTGTCAGTTTTGAAATCATTTCTATAACATAATATTACATTGCTGAGTCACTACATTAATAACTTGCAACACTCATTCTTACTAGTGCATGCCAGTAATGCAGAGTAATGAGGTTAATCTTGGTATATTGGTATGTACATCTATTTTTTAAATTTTCATCCTCATTATTCTTCGTCTTTTTTCCTCCACAACCCACTTTATGTCCTTCTTCACGTCTAAAAGTCTACCTTCTATTTTCCTGTCATCTTTCGTTTATTTAACTTCCTATATGAGAGAAAAAGTGCAATATTTAATTTTCTGCATCTAGCTGATTTCACTTAACATGACAGTTTTCAATTCCATCCATTTTCCTGCAAATGATAATAATTGAGCTCTTTATGGATGAATAATATTCCTTAGTGCTACACTTATTCTTAAAGGTGATTCTAACAACTCCAATAAAAAAGAGAATAAAGATAACTTATGAAATATGTCAGAGAAAAACAACTGCCAGTAGTTTGAAGGAAAATAAGGGCTCTCAAATAAATAATGAATAAAAATGGATCATTATTACAGCCTTTGGGAAATGTTAAACAATGATCTACAATCACATACACTACTTGTATTTATCACTGCTATTTGCGCTAGGCACAGGGGATACAGTGGTATGCAAATCAGTCAGGAACCCACCGTTTGCTTGCAGTATAGTGGTAAATAAATACTTTTGGGTGGGTGGTAGGCAAAATTCTGGGGTGGTCCTAATAACTTCCATGCTTGTATAATGCTCATAATTTTGATTATTTAGTACCTATGATTTTAATGGATTTTTTTCCACACAATTATGTAATCTGGCAGAGCTAGGCTGTGTGAAAGGGACTGACAATCACCTGACCTCTTTAAAGTCAGAGCCTTGTCCAGAGCCTTGGTGGACAAGGAAGCTAAAGATACAAAGCTTGAGGACTGGATGATGCCCTTGCTGGCTTGAAAAGAAAGGGAGTCAGGTGTCAAGGAATCAAAGGTCTCAGTTCTCTGACAACAAAGAACAGGATTCTGCTGGCAAGAAAGAGCAAGGAAGTGTATTTATGACTCAGAGCCCTGGAGTGAGAACTCATGCCAATTAACACAACTTGTTTACAAGCTTGTGATGTTCAGCAGAGAGCTATTCACCTTACTAGACTATTGGCCTATGGAATGACAATCAACTGGCATTCATCTAAGGCATTAGGCTTGTGGCAGATCTGCATACAGCATTGGGAAACTATTACAGTGCATCACTTCCGCACATGGTCGGGCAGAGTGCAAAACCAAGATGGCTCATCTACATGGCCAGATAAAGGGTACTGGCTGCGTTTGGTTCTTGTGAGATGGGCTCAGATCCGTGTCCATGAATTGCTTGGGCACCTCACAGCATGTGGCTCTATTCTAAGAACAAGTACTGAAGAAAATAATGCGACAGTGAAAGGAAATTGTATAGTCAGTCTGTCCTAGGAAATCACAGACCCTTATTATTTTACTGCCATTGTATTGTTGTAGGCCATCATATAGTTCAGATATGGATCAAGAGGAAGAGACACAAATATCAACACTCAGTTTTGTGACAAGATATGAGATGGAAATTTGTGACTGCCATATTTGAAACATGCAATTACATGCTGATTTAGTAAGTCACTTCTATCCCAATTACCATTGTGTATTTTAAAATTTAAACACTTGAAACAAAGTTGAAAACAATGACAGTCTAAAGGAAAGCATTTTTGTACCCCTATGGTACAGGAGAGGTCAATATATTTAACTAAATAATGCACAAATACGTAACAGATTTTACAATAACAAATATCAACAATTTCCAGGCTGAGGATTTAGCTCAGTGGCTCAGTGGTTCCTACGTCAGCCTTGCAAGTGCAAGGTCCTGGGTTTGATCCCCGATAACCACATATCAAAATGCTGGGTATGGCCAGCAATCAGTACTACATACCACAGTGCTGGGCCTGGTGGCTCACACCTGTACTCTCAGCACTAGGGAGGCAGAAGCAGGAGGATTGCTGTGAGTTTGAAGCTCACCTGAGCTACATGGTGAGCTCAGGGACAGCCAGAACTACAAAGTGAGACCCTGTCTAAAAAAAACCAAAAAACATAAACCAAAACAATTCCTACTATCTTTAAAGTCAACTTACTTACATTTACAGAAAACACCAAAGCTGTTAAAAATAAAAATTTAGTTCTTTTGAATGCAAATGTGCTGTTTCAATTTTAGATAGTATGTCATTAACTTGAAATATAGTATTGTTTTTCTGGAACACTTTAATATAGATCATAAACAACAGTCACATTTCATATGTTGAATATTTTGGTTTCCTTGATGTGTGTGTGTGCTAAGAAACTAGACTACTATTTTTTACCCAGATATAAAATGTCAGCAAATTTTCTATTACAGAGTTAAATTTCTGACTTAGGCTTATTTTTTTTCTAGGGAATGAATAACATTCGAAATTCCTTTATAAGTAAATTTAAAGCAACAACTTTACTCCTCAGCAGATCTACAGTGATTCCAAAAAATATACCAGTTATTTCTCTTCAACTTCTATACATGGGTGATGAAAAATAATTGAATTGCAGTGTGGAGTGAACCAGACCCAAAGCATACAGGCTTTAATTCACAAATTCCTATGCATTCTTTTTGAAGTTAAAAACTTAGCCAAAGCATATATAGATTTGGCAAAGTAAAAATGACTTCCATTTTACGTAATGCAACATTAGATTTCAGAATGTAAGAGGAGCTTTATGTAAGTGATAAAATCTAGGAAATGCATTTTTCACATTTTAATTACCATTCACATGTCTGCATCTCCTGCTGTGATGTTTGCTTAAAGAGATTTCATTTGTGAAGCTGCCAGTATAGAAACTGACAGATGGTAAAACCAGTTTCTAGCCTGCTGTGGTACTGGTTTAATATGGTTTAAATTATTGTGTTAGCATTACCTGCTTCCTCCCTAGGAAGTACAAGAATGCGATTGGATTTGTTTCTTCTATTATTATAATCAGGTTAATTTTATGATTTATACCTACAATTCATGCAGTTTTCAGATTTTAACAATATATTACATTTTAGGAAGGATTTAACCGATGCTTTTTTTAAAAAAAATATGTCAATTCTTGTTTGTTTTAATGAAATGCCTCTAACTACAGAGATTCTTGGGATAATTAAAGAACAATCTAAAAGCCCTGTTATTTTTTTTTTAAGTCATTTAGTAGATTTAACCTGTGGCTAATAGATACGGGCAATTAACTAATTCATTAGATAAATCATAAAAAATTTCAGTCAGAAAAAGGC
This sequence comes from Petromus typicus, assembly GCA_004026965.1. Lineage (NCBI taxonomy): Eukaryota > Metazoa > Chordata > Mammalia > Rodentia > Petromuridae > Petromus > Petromus typicus. The sequence continues at coordinate 38,306 of PVIR01003772.1, read as the reverse complement.
CAATATTTAAACATAAAAATTATCTTATGTGAAGACAGATTCTGGAGACATTTTTCCATATAAGTCATTAGTAATACTAGAATGTAGAAACATATATACAAGTAAATCATGTTAGAAACTGTTAGAAAACAAAACATTTCTAATGGCGAATGTGCGGGGATAGATTCTTCTGCTTTATGTTGACTAATATTGTTTTAATGAAATAACTGACTTGAGAAAGCACATGGGCTCACATCTGCTTTTACTACTTGAACTTTTTCAGTTCCTTAAACTGGCCAGTCGCGCCTTGAAACTCAGGACTGCTGCAGTTGCTGGGTAAGAGGTGTTCTCAGTATCCTCTACTTTCCAACTTCCTGGCCCATCAAATAGATTTAGAACTATACCATTTTGGAAACTTGGAACTGGGTGGCCCAGACACAAGGACAGTAGCATGCAATCCCTTTAACCATCTCCATCAGGCTCCCAAGTCTGGGCACCCTACCAGATGCCCTACCGTGTCCCTGTAATTCCCAGATCAAAAGCAGCTCGCACAAAAAGTGTTCTGACCCAGTACCCTGGGGTAGCTAGTTACTGGGTGACCCAGTAACTGGTCTGCCTAGCTTTCCCATGAATAGGTTCTGCTATCCTGCCACTGGGCGAAATCTCTGCTGCAGAAGGACAATGCACATAGTCACTGCTAGCAACTTTGGAACAGCGTTCTCAGTCCTCATCTACTGTGCCCATCTGCCTGCACGGTGCCCCTGTTAAGGAGAGTTTTGAGTTCTCTAGTTGCAGAGCTGCGGCACAGGCGGTCAGCACATCTTCGGTCCCCACTTCTCACGTCTTGAGCCAAGTTCTCATCTTGAGAACTCGTCTTGAGCCAAGTGTCATTTTCAGCACTAAGCTCATTAACCACTCTTGTTGTTCTATTCATGCTTAAGTTGTCCTCACAGAAGGCTATCTTACCTCTTAGCATATGGAAAAATCTAGAATGCCAATAGTAATTATAATGCTTTCTTGCATTTTTCTCCTGTTAGTGTTCTGCTGCTGTGAGAGAAAATTATAGACTGGGTGATTTGTAAAGAGAAGAGAAACACATCTCTTTCTCAGAGTTCTGGAGGATGGCTGGTCCCATGTCAAGGTCTCGGCATGACTGGGCAGAGCGCTTGTGTGGTGCACGGCAGTGGGCATTACAGTGGGGAGCTGAGGAGCTCGCTTTCCGGTCTTCTCTCTGTCTTTCTCTCTCTCTCTCTCTCTCTCTCTCTCTCTCTCTCTCTCTCTCTCTCTCTCAAATAAAGCACTACTTCTGTCATGGTCCCCTCACGACTCATGACCTCCTGTAACTTTGATACCTTTGATATTTGAGACCACTTTCAAATACCACCAATATATCATCTTGCAGATTTAACTTTCCAAAACACGAGCGAACACAGAGAAATTTGTTAAGACTGAACCAAGTAGGTAAGGCAAAGGGAAGAAATGACCTTCACTTAACTTTCTTCAAAATGGCTTGGTGAGTATAAAGGAACCCTAAGTAGAGCAGAAACAACAAAATCCATAGGAAAGGAAAAGAAGGTTGAAGACTTTTTTGATTACACATATTTATTCATTTTTTGTTTTCTTTTGTTTTGGTACGAGGGATCAAATTCAGTACTTTGCACTTGAAAGATAGGTGCCAGAGTCACTGAGCTAAGTCCCTGGTCCCAAATTGACCATTTTTAATTAAACCTCACCTACAGTGTTTTGCCAATATATTAAACTTAATTAATTTTAAAAGATTTCTTACAGTTAGTAATAGGATTGAAAGGGTGAATGTTCCCTTTACCTTTCTTGAGTTCTAATTATGCTTTTTTTTTTTTTTTTTTTAAATTTTTCCTCTGTAGTACCAAGGATTGAACTCAGGACCTTGTGCTTCTAGTTAGGTGTGGTGCCACTGAGCTACATCCCTGGCCCTTTAATTTCATTTTTTAGGTAGTACTACTGAGCAATTTGTAATTTGGCTCATTATTTCAATGGGAATTTAGTGCACATAAGGGGCATATATGTAATTGGCAACCTAATTTTTCTGCTTTCATCAAATGGTTCAGTGCCAAATCTTCATTGAATTTGCCAGTTAAATGCACCCGGGAATCAAATAGAAGCAAATATACAAGAGATGAAAATGAACAAATTGGAAAGAGTCATTAGTTTTCTGTGTTTCTATCACAACACAAATTCTATCCCTGAATGTGTTGCAAAGTGGGAAATTCTACTCGAAAAACTGAACAGTCTTCAAAGAGAATAATTCATTTATTAAACTAAAATTTCATTCATTAAAATTTATAAATGAGGCTTCTATGGCAGATTTTTTTCAAGAAATACAAAATAGTTAAAATGAATCAACTTTCAATGAGCATGTTTTAAATTATATATTTTCATATGTCTTTCTGGTCTACTAAATATGCATTCTAGGCTTTACGTGGCATGAAAATTGTCAGAAAATAAACAAAGGTTAGCTTCACTGAATACCTCAATGAAAAAAGGCAACTGACAGATTGTCATGCTTCTCACTAATTATGAATGCAATTTGAGAGTGTGAAAATTTTAATCAGTCGTGGTTACCAAAAATGCCCTTGGAATAACTGGTTTAATATGCAATTTTGAAATGTGCAGTAAAGAGTCACGATAAAATTGTCATTAGGGATGACAATTAACTAACTACAGAACCAGAACAATAAAACCACCAAAAACTTGCCCAGTGTGATTGAGCTGCACCCTTCCAGGGAGAATAGAACTTAAAAAAAAATGACTATTTAGCCCCTAAAGCGCCATACAGTCATTTACTAGGTGCAAATGTTCACATATAATTCATCTGTAAAACATTTTGCAGCAATAGCAACTTATTTTCATTAAGACTGTGGAGAAAAGTTTCCTAATTTTTTTCCATGTATGAGTTCAAGTATGTTAAAACTTTCAAAACCTTGCATACTCCTACAAGTGAATATTTTGTAAATCTCTCATGCATTATAAAACGAAGGAGGAAGGAGGAAAATAGCAAGATATCATGTAGATTAGCTGATTCCATAATTACCACAGGCTCTGAGAAAACTGAAGAACTCTAGCTCAACCTGGAGTGCTGACTGGGAAGCAATATGAAGTTGGGAGGAGGATGGAGTTGGGGCCACACGTTTTAATCTTTGCATTAGGCTAACTTCTTATCCTCCTCCTAAAACTGGGCCTGTAAAATGGGGGAAACAGAGCAGCTGTCTCATAGGGTGTGTATTTTGATGGTCCATATCTATTTTACAGTGTTTAATCAAAGAAGTGATGATGTTCCATAACTACGCTTTATTATTTAGTCCCTTTTATCCACTTGGTTGTCACTTCTTTCAAATATGACTTATTAATATGCTGTCATAAATATTTTTAGTTTATTAGGTCTTGATCAGATGCTTAAGCCATTTTTTATGGACTGTAAACTCAATGCATAACACATGGAAGAATTGGAGGCAATATATTCCAATGTGAAAAAGATGCACTACATGGACAATACCACATGGGCTATCACATGACAAAACCGGAAAGCTATAGCAATGGTCAGAAAGCTGATGAAGTGACAAACGAATTTTCTTTTTTTAAAAAAATTTTATTCTTGTTTTGTTTTAGTTTTTTGAAACAAGGTCTTGCTGCTTTTGTGGTTGGTCTGGCCCTGAACTCACTAGGTAACCCAGGTTATCCTCGAACTCACACCAATCCTCCTGCCTCTGCCTCTGAGTGCTGGGATTACAGGTGAGAGCCACCACTCCTGGTGACAGGTGGATTTTCAACCTTGCTGTTACCTTCTAGCCTCCAAAATGTTCTCTTCTTTTGTTGCACGTATGGGAGAACACCTCAGCCTTCATAAAGTTGTCTCCCAGATGTAGAGACTTTCCCATGCCAAAATACGTATCAAAAACTCGGATTATCCAGAGAATGCTTTGCGTGTATCCTTATGAGAGTCACATTCCTGAAGTCTGGTTCCAGGAGAACACTCCCATACACGCCTTTGAAAGAGCTGTAGGCTGCTTGATGATCCCGGGAAGCTGTTTTCCAACAGAACAGTGCGCTAGACAACCGAGATAATACTCTGGGTCAAGGTCGGTGAAGGCAGATGTGGGAGCCTAACAGCATTCAACGTCGGGGGTGGATTATCTACCTAGAAATGGCCCTACAGCCCACCAGGATGGGTTATGCATGGTACACACACGTACACACACACACACTCCTAATTGATGTACCTTGCCTGTGTGCCAAAGGCAAAATCATACAAGAGTAGGGATATGGAAGGGTGGGTAGATGGGGAGGGTTCAGGTCCCGGTGCAAACCTGAAAGGAAATGAGGTAGTGCAAAGGTGAGAAGAGCAAGAGAAATCAAATTAGATAAGCAAGGACACCATGCACCGAGTCCTCTCCATGGCTAACTCTAACTGGCCAGTTTTCTCAGGGCCATCGGTCACATGATGCCACACCGGTAGCTGGTTCTGTCTGTCATGCCTGCGTTGTCCAGGACCTTACGTGTAGAAACACAAACCCACTGTCAGAGTCGCAATGCTTCCATCATCCTACAGAAATGATTGCTGCAAATGGTTCCTGGGAGGCGTGACCTGCTTAGAGGAAGGGAACCAGGTTTCCCTGTACAGTGTTGAGTAGTTGCTAGGAGGTGAAGGAGGGGGAGAGAGAGCCCCTCAGTATTTTCTCCCTCGGACACAGACCGCAGACCCGGCTCCGGGAGAGCCCTCACCTCGGCCTGTCCGCCCGCCGCCCCGACGTGCCCCAGGCCGGCCGGGGGCGGGTCGCGGGCCGGACGCCGCTTCCGCCCGGGGCTCGCGCGGGCCGGCCGGGCGCCAGCGCGGAGCCTGCGTGCTGGGAGCCGGCCGCCGGCCCCGCCCGCCCCGCGCCGCCCGGCCGCGCCCGCCCACCTCGGCGGGAGGAGGAGGAGGCGCCTCCCCGCGGCCGCCCGCGCTCTCCCGCGCGGCTCCCGACGCCGAGCGCGGCCGCCGCCTCCCCGCGCCGCGGCGCCCCGAGTGCGAGCGGCCCGCGTCGGCAGCGCGGCGGCCCGGCGGGAGGAGCTGCTCGAGTCTGCGGCGCGAGCGGGCGAGGAGCAGAGCGCGACGCGACGCGCCGCAGCCGCCGGAGCCCAGGTAGTCACGCCCGGCGCCCGCCAGCGCTGCCGGCTTGCGCCGCCCGCGGCCGCCCAGGTGCCCGGCGGGCCTCGCCCCGGCCGCCCCCGCCCCGCCCCCGGGCCCCGGGCGAGTTGGCGCGGCTGGGCCGCCGCGTCGCAGGTAGGGCCGGGTCGGAGCGCGGCTGCGGGCGGGCGGGCGGGGCGGGCAGCTCGGAGCGCCCGCGGCCCCGCTGCGCGGGTCGGAGCCGGTGCCCTGGCCGGCGGGCGGCGGGCGACCCGGCAGCGACTGGCTTTGTGGTGGCGCGCGCGTGTGTGCGCGCGTGTCCCCGCGTGGGCGCCGGAGCACCTGAGCGGAAAGTGCGCCCCGGACCGAGACGGCGGGTGGCCCCGGACCCGCTGCCCCGGGCGCGCGGCCCGGCTCGTGCCCACGGGCGGCCGGCGGGGAGCGGCGGCGACGGGATATGTGGATGTGACTGGTGCCTCTGCGCGCGTGTGGGCTGCGGCTGCCGAGGTGGGAAGGTGCCCGGGGCGAGAAGAAAGGCTATGGCAGAGTTGTGAGCATTCTCGGGGTTTCCTTCCGTGTACCCCGAGCCTTTCGCGCTTTCTCGTCTCTGTCGCAGAATTAGAAGCAAATCTGCGTTTTCTCTCCTTCCCACGGGATGGCTGATATAAAATGAAGAAGTGAGAAAATCACTCCTGTTTTCCCAGGTAGAAAATATGGTTCTTAGAAGTCACAGATGTCTTACTCTGAAATGTTTTCACGCCCTGTCTTCTCACGGTTTCAGACCCTCAGTAGGACTCCACACAGAAATACCTGGGTAGTGTCTGCGAACAGCTCCATTAAGGAAGTCTTCGCAGTGGAATAGTTTCTGAAACGTAAGGCACATTCTCCTTTCTCCTCTGCCCTCAAACCATTAAATGGAGTGAATACGCATTTTACATAAATCTGACTTTATTAAGCGCCTCGGGGAGATCAGAGAAGCAGGTCTCTGAGTTAATGCCTGTTAGTACCGAGTTTTTGAAAACTAGTTTTCAGGGAAAGACCTAGAATATTGTTACTGTAAGATGCTGTATAGTTAGCTTTGGCTTCTCTTTCTGTTTGCCTTATGCCAGGTACAAATTCCAGGCATAACATGAAGCTTGCAGATAGATGACTTAGAACTGTGTGTAGCGCTGTGCTTTAGCAAATTTACCTTTTTCCTTTGAAGTGGTACCCTTCGCTTTCATAGAACTGCTGACTGCCCTGTGATATCAGGACAGGGCCCTTACTTTAATTTGAGGCTGGGGTGTTTGTGAAATGCTTGCCAAACACAGTCTTTTTACAACATTGAAATTGCTTATTGTGATCACCTCTTCAAAATACCAACTGCTTTCTTCCTAAAATGAAGGTAATCTTCTTTAAAGTTTTGATATTTTGATTCCTTTAGGCTCCTATTAGTTTAAAATACATTTTCCATACTAAAGTATGGACAATTTTATATAGTAAGTTAGAACTGACATAGAAAATCCCACTTTTGGGCATTTACTGAAACTATTCCAAACCATTGCCTCTCAGAGATAACTGGGAATGTGGTGCAGTTGATGAACTGCGTTACTGCAATCAGTGAGAGTCAAATTTAGGAATATTTGGTTTATGACATGGTCAGAGAACTAGCACTTGCTTTCTTAACCTTGGAAGATATTTGTAACACTGAATATGAATTTGCATCACACTTGAAGTAGAAAAATGAAACTTTACAGTAAGTTGTTCAACTTTTTATTGTGTTTTATTAGTCTTGGTTCTAGTCGTTTGATGGAGCCTGTCCTAAGTTCTGTCACAGCGTTGTGGAGGATTCAGGGGCTGCCTGCTTTCCTGTCCAGTGGGAGTTACTGTCCAATTGGGAGAGGTCTGATGGTCATGTGTGAATATAGAGTTAACAGCCCGTGACAGTAAGATGAGGACTACAGGAGTGCAGAGCATGATACGGACTGTCAGACTGAATTTTGCCTGAAAACTCTCCAAAGAGTAGGTAAGACTTGCTTGGTCTTGATTTTAAAGGAGCAGGATTATAAACTGTGGCCGAGAAGAAAGTCTAAGGTGGAAGTCACTTAGAATTAGGAAGAAAAAAAAAAAAAGAAACGACATAAAAGACAAGAAGTTAGTTTTGAAATAGGTTTAGATATTACTAGATATTCTTTTTTTTTTTCGTTTGTTTGTTTGTTTGTTTGTTTTTTTCCTTTGTTTGTTTTTTTGAGATAAGATCTTGCTTTTGTAGTTCAGGCTGGCCCTGAGCTCAGCCCCAAACTCACATCACAGCAATCCTCCTGCCTCTGCCTCTGGAGTGCTGGGATTACAGGTGTGAGCCACCACGCCCGGCATTGGGGTATGTGATATTGATTGCTGCTGGGCGTGAGTCTCCACACCCCACTGTTGTTGTATGTGGTTACTGGCTTCTAACCTGGCCTTGCACTTGCAAGACAGAAGCTGGAACCACTGAGCTAAATCCCCGCCCCCTATTACTAGATATTTTTGTGTGAAGGGCAAGGTGAATGTGATTTTGAGGTGCAACATTGTACAAATTCCAAGCTTAGAGTTCATTGTCAGTCAACAACAACTGAATAAACAAGTCTTTACATCGCCTATTAGTAAGCAATACACAGTAGAGTACTTATGAAGAAACACGCTTTCAAATATTTGACTTTGTACATCTCATGCTGGTGTGTGTTTATTGCAAGATTGGGTTTATACAAACTCTCAATAGTGGAGTATTTTAAGGACTCCTTAACCACACCTCCTTAGGTTTCCTCTGAAAGGTATGACAGTGTGTAAAACAATAGCATTGATAAGCATGCATTGAATACTGGCCATGTACTGTCTTAAAATTTTCCCAGTGAATAACACTTTTCTATATTATTTTTATTGTAAAGTTTCTAGATTTATTAGATCTATTACCTTAGCTTTTCCTAAATGTTATTTTGTACATCCACTTAATAGCCCAACATATATTATTTGACTTAGGATATTGGTCTTGTGAGAAAATTTTTTAGGATTGTAGCAACAATTTAAAAACTCTTTTGGGAATTAATAAAAGGAGTGTGACCTGTCTCCATTCTAAGCAGAGTGGTTTTTCTTTGCACTCACTATTTTTAGACAAATGTGAAACTGTTTAAAGGACATTTTAAAAATTTTAAGAGCATAAGGGGAACTACTAGAATTGACTTTGATCCTATCTAATCAGCATGACAGCTCCTAAGTATGTTTTGGTGACAGTAAAGCAATTGTACAAACAGATACAATTTTCAGTAGCAAAATGGAATTACTTTCAGATTAGTTGAATTAAAAGATTTTCACATATATTTTCTTGACAGCACATAGATAAGAGTTATTGCAGAAGTGAAAGCCTATTGAGTCACTGATTTCATATTCATGTAAGAATGGAGTGACTTCTAACATACCAAGGTGTGAATCAGCATATTGCTAATTGCTCCCTTTTGAGTTTGTTTTTGGACGATATGTCACAGGGGTATCATTTTTGGCCTACAGTATGACTGACAGTTTCTCCTTGATTTCCCTGTTGGATAGTGACAAAATATGCATTTCACTGAGGACATAGGCTTCTATTAGAAATGTTATCTTCACTAGGGAAGGTATCAGCAATAAAGCATGAAGTCTGGGATGGAGAGGCAGTGGGAAAAGATGGTGAGGGTGAGGGAAAAAACACTGCAACAAAGAAATGTACTTTACTATGCAACGTAACCTGAATGTAAAACTGTAAAGCTGACCATCCAAAACTGCAGTTGACTCGTTTCCAAGACAGCTTTATCAACTCTATTTTGACTGTTATATTGCATTTTACCTGTTTAGAAGGGCTAAGTAAAAAGAAAGATGGTAGTGAGACATGTTCAGAAGTCTTTGATGGGATATTAAAAATTGTTCGAAGATTTCTGCTTAGATAATTGACAGGAAATTTAATCAGATTCCTTAAGACATGACTTTTGATTTTGTATTATTTACACTGAACTCACAATTTTAAAAAATTAAACTGATTTAATTTTTTTAGTAAGTTCTGATCCTAAATAAAATGCAAAGTTCTTTCATAAAGAAACATTTTGTCTAACATCTAATGCCAACCTTGAGTAGTTGTTCTCAGAACATATTCCTTGAGTAGCAGCAGCAGCAGCAGCTGCAGCTGTTAATCTTTTAACACAGACCTGGCTCCCAACCACAGGGTAAGAAAGTCAGAAACTCCTTTTTGGGTTTCCCACGTGATTCATGCATATACTCACTTTAACAGATGCCAACCTTGTGAATTGCAGAATAAAATTTAAGGCGTGTCTTCTTTGTGTTTTGTATTTAACTCCTTTGCTCATTTGGTAGTAAACTTAAGTTTCACGACTTAGCCTTAGACTTGGATGATATGTTTTTCTTGAGAGATTTTCACGATAACCCTATTTCCTCAGAGTTTCTGGTGACCTTCCTGCAGTCTGGGCTCCTGCCTCCGACACCACTTCATTTTTCCAGCCCTTTTGTCTGCTGGCAGACTCTTGAGCATACAGCCAGTTTCTTAGATCTGTAAACACTGGCAGCTCCTCGATGTGTGCTTCAGTTCAGTACACATCGTCGGGCTTTGATGATGCCAGATATTCAGGGCATACTGCCTACCCGATGCTTGGACTCGTTGGACTGCTTGGAAGTGACTCTAGCTGGGTCTCTGGTGGTTTTCAGGCTGCACTGCACATTTGTGACCAGTACCAGCCCGGTTCATTGTGCTGCATGTGACTCTTCCTTTCTTGGCTGTGTTCTACCGGGGAGATTATCCTTGGTAACAGGTAATTTATTAACACTTACTAAGTGCGAGCCAACCAGTTTCAAAAGGACGTACCACTTACCATAACTCCCAGTAACTGGGAGGTTGGTAAGCAGCATTAACTACAATAAATGAGACGCAGGTGATTCTGTGTCCCATTTGGTCCCAGAACACTGTATATGTATATGTACACAAATATTTGTGCAGTGTGTACATATGAGTTCTGTAGCGTGTGCCCACTTTTCTAGTTATTTGTTAATTTTAGGATGATCTGACCCTTCCGCGTTCTCCTTCCTAACCTTCTCTTAGTATATTTAGAATAAGTAAAGAAACAAACTCCAGGTGCTGTGGTGGTGTCTGTTTTCCATATTTGTCATTGAAACAGCATCGTTCCTATGCTGACGGAGTATTTGTTAAATCAGGTTTATTTTCCTTCATCAACCTTTCTGGGAGTCCCAGTCACTGGTCTTCTTCATTAGCCAGATATAGACTAACTTCTGTTCATGTACCTGTGTGATTAAATGAGCTCTTTCTTGAGCCTAGCTACACACAGGAACTCTGTGGACTTGCATTGTGGTATCTGAGGTTTTGCATATGTACTATATATGAGTGTGTATGGTTTTGTTTGTTGTTGTAATACCCAAGTCAGGGCGGAAATAAGCCAAAAGGTAGGCATTAACATTCTGGGCAATTGCTCTCTTAGGAAACTTTCTGTGTTTGTTTTGTTTACTTTATACATGCATCGCCAGAGCATTAATTCTGAGCATATGTAATGTGTTAAGGGAGTCTTTATAATATACAATAGTCTTCAAGACGTTTAGAAGAGCTGTACAGGAGAAAAGCAGACCTACATCCCACAAACACCATATTAGAAAGTTGGGAAAAGGAAAGAAATACTTTTTAACCTAACTGAAATGTAATAATATTAGAATTCAGACTAACACTAATTTATTTGAGGTAAACTTTCAGTATGACTTATGAAAAACAAAACTAATGAGTTTGTACATTAATATTTCTGAATTTTCAAAACACTGTTACCTAGTGGACAGGTAGCTCAAGGAAAGTAATTAGGTTATTTTCAGTATTTAATATACAGAAGACAGACAAGTACTGAAATTTTTCATTACCAAATGACTTGTTGAAATGGTAGACTGTACTTCCTACAGGATCAGTCTTAAAAAATACGGATTACTCAATTAGGCTATTAAAGAGAACATTAAAAACTTGTGTGGAAGTATATAAACTTTTAGCAACATTATCACTAAAATTGACCATGAGGGGTATTTTTTACAGAAGGCCCCAAGGTGTGAATATTGCATTACTTGGGGACAGCTTCTTCTTCAGCAGCAGTGCAGTTGCTGAAAGTCTGAAGACCTGGAGTGGACAGATCTGATGTGACTTCAGGGAAGGGGCAGTGTAAATCCAAAGCCCTTCTTGAGCTGCTAAGGCAGTGAAGACCCGGGAATGCTAACCATTCAGGAAGGAGATAGAACAAATTGCTGCCTGAGATATTTCTGAGGAAAGTCAGATCCACCATGTAACGATACAGAAAGCACTTAGCCTTTGAAGTCTAATGCAGGAAATAAGCACGAGATATTTTGTAAGGAGCATTATAATTTAAGTATGGGACTGAATGGCAAAGTTGAAATTTAGGGGATCCTTCTGTGCCTCTTCTGGTCTGATAAACCATAACCCCTCCAGTTGCCTTTGTGGCCAGGGAGCTATCCAGGGTGCTAGGGTACTCCTTACATGTCTTGTACAAGTGTGATGTATATTGTATTTGTTTGTGCTAATTTGGAAGCTGCTGTTGCAGATGCTGCCTTGTTGATGTAAAGTGATTAGATTCTAGAATCTAGTGGATTCTAGCATATTCTAGTACATTTAGAGGAACTCATCTCACACTAGAGTTCTGTTCTGAGTCCTAGACTTCTATTCTGAGTTCCAGTCATTCTGTTCTGAGTTCATTTATTAAATCTCCATTTGATGTATCATAATTGATTGTTTGCTTGTGCTGTATGAAGGCAGAAATTTTTAGTTGTATTTTCTTTCCTTATGAGTTAGTCTGCAGATCTGAAGAGGGTGAAAGTGAGAAGTGAGTGAATAAGCACACACCTGCCTAGTTTAACTTTGTCTCGTTAAGTGATCTATTTCATGGTAGTGTCTATCTTGAGTCCCACAGACACTTACTTTGAATATTGCCCTCCTTGGCTGTTTCATAGGCTGAAAAATGATTCTTAATTTGGAACTGAGTAACCTAAAACAGCTAAAAGTCTTGAATAAACAAAGAACTTGAGTAATTCTGGCATGTGCAGTAAATGCATTGGGGTCAGTGAGGTCTCAGAAAGCAAGATGCAGCCATGCAAGGCGGTGTGGAGAATGCAGGTCAGAGAATCTTTTTCACTTCCTCAGGGGAGACTCAGGAGCAATTCCACCTTCACTTTCTGAAGGTCCATGTGGCATCTCCTCTCACTGCCCATTGCCCAGTTTCCTGTTTTGAAATGTCTGCAAATCTGAGGCCTCCGAGCTGGCAGCATTCCTAGATTCAGTAATCATATTCCTGGGCCTTGTCCCGAGGCTGACAATTTAATTCCTCCTTTCAGAACCCTCACTGTCTGTGGTCCTTGGCAGTTGAAAAGTTGGTAGACTAATTTTCATCACATCAGCAACCTCTTCTCTTGCCACACAAAGTATGTTTATTTTCGGCACTCTGTGTAAGACATCTGGCCACTAATGGTGTTGACTTCAGATTTCTTATACATGATGTTGATAATTGTGTGTCTGAATATGTGTTTCCTTATGGAGACAGTCTTAGAATAGTTTAGATTTAGTTTCTGTTGGTCAGAAATTTCCTGTATTCTAACTGCATGAACCATAACAATAATGTGCTACCTTTACATAAGGGCTATTTGCACTTTGTAGATCTAACTTTTGTGTTTCACAGTAGATATACTGTCTGTTCTGCAGGTCATATGTTTTTGTTTCCTGGTTTACTTCTTTTTCCTTTCACTTAATTGCAAACAGTAATGGTTCAGTTATGAGACTGAAACAGGAGAACTGTATTTTTTTAGCAGTTTTCCCTTGGGAATGCATGCACATAACTCAGAAATAATACAGGTTCAAAATAGTTAAGTGTAAAAGAAATGACTTTTAAAGTTTGAAAATAAAACATAGCAAATAAAAAGTTTTCTGTAACCAGCCTGAATCAACAGAGGGTTTGGGAAACTAATAATTTTTTGATTAAATATCTAGGATGGTGTCAGATGTATGATCCACACTGAGAACTTTTTAGTTTAATCTGTTGAAAAGAAAAAATTTTCTTAAAACTGTTCTGAAGTTGATTATGTATATACACACAATAGAGTTCCTTTTGTAGTGAAAACTGGTGGAAGGGATGAATTTTAGCAGTCAAGGGAATCACTTGTATCACATGAATGCAGCCCTGGAAGTTCTGGGCCTTCAGTGGCTTTAAGAGTCCGTAGGGAACAGAAAGTGGGGATCGCTTCTGATTTAAAATGTGGTCCTAGGGCCGGGGAGTTAGCTCAGTGGTTCCGGCACCTGTTGCAAGTGCAAGGACCTGGGTTTGATCCCTGGTAACCACAAACCATACTGGGCATGAAGACTCACACCCAGCAGCAACCAGTACCACATACCACAGTGCTGGGCTTGGTGGCTCATGCCTGTAATTCCAGCACTCGGGAGGCAGAGGCAGGAGGATTGCTGTGATGTGAGTTTGAGGCTGAGCTCAGGGCCAGCCTGAACCACAAAGCGAGACCCTGTCTCAAAAAACAAACAAACAAACAAACAAACAAAACCCCCCTAAAATGTGGTCGTAGAAGGATGGAGCCCTGCTGTGGTGACATTGTTCTTCCACGGAAGAAGACAACCCATTTCTTACCCTTGTCAAGTAGTACAAGTATGACAGCATTAATTTGTTCACTGGACTGTCTTTTGACAGTCAAATTTAGATCAATCTTTGTTATCTAAGTGTATGTGCAGCCATACATGGCTACACAGAATAGCAGTTTCTTATGATATCTGTCTTGGATAAGCTGCTTCTGATAAGTCTTGATATTTTAAATCTTGTTTTTAAAGAGGTCAATCAGTGTTCTTCAGGGAAACATTACCAGGAAGATCTGTGTATGTATGTGTATGCATATCTATCCACAGTAGTTATTTTAAGGAATTATTCATGTAACTGGGATACCTGGGAAGATGGAAAGTCAAGATATGTTACTGTCTCGAGGCACAATTCCCTCTCTGGGAAAGCTCAAATTTTGCTTTTAATGCCTTTAACTGCTTGAATGAAGCTCATTCACATTATTGAGGGTAACATGCTTTAATGTAGATGCAGAATACATCTGCAAAGTATATTCACAGCAAAATCTAGGGCAGTGTCGGAGCACACTAAGCCCATGGCCTAGCTAAGTTTAAACATGAAATTAATCATCACAGAGGGTGAGGAGTAATATGTCATCGAGACCTTTCTGTTTTCCGTGATATACATATATGTAAGATGTCAGTATTTATGTCAGTGTTTACTAGAGAAACTAATATAATACAGAGTATACAAATATATAAGAATTGGCAAGACTGGCTTACAGTAGCTGCCCACAGAGTCAGGTGTGGCATAGTCAGAGAGGTTCTGTCTGCACCGTGGAGATCTGAAGGAACCAGTGGAAGCCTGGAGCCCACTGCAGTGTCCTGTGTGAGTCCGTGTCAGGAGGCCAGTGGGGCTGAATCCAAAGGCTGAAAGGTCTATGTCGGAAGCTAGGAGATGACAGCTAGGAGGAAGGCTAGACTGGAGCTCCTCCAAAGGGATGGAAACAGATCCATCCTTCTTTTCCCCTTTGTGCCATCCAGGCAACCCCCTCCCCCCACACCGGGTGTGGAATTGCAGAGCCGATTTAGTTGAGCTTCTCTTACTCAAATTGACATAATCAATATAGACCATACATACCAGGTGTCTATATCTGTATACCCATATGTATATATCCCACTTGGGCCAGAGATATTTTCTCACTGTTCAGTTATGGGTTCATTTAGACACAGACTTGTTCTTGATTCAGTTTGTAATGATTTGTTAATCATGTGCCATGGACGAAAGCCACTGTTAGGGAACTGAATAAAGAAAATAAATAACAAAGGCTGTATCTAAGTGCCAACTGTGTTAATTCTAATGGAAGAACCACAGATATATGTCTTTATGATAGATAAATTGAGGAATAAAAATGTGCCCTTTTCAGCTTTGTCAATTAAAAGTCAACTTTGCTATGAATGAAGAAAAGTTTCATCTCATTGTAAGTGTTAATTTGCCTGCTATCTTTTCCTATTTGTTGAAGGATGAGCCATATAAACAACTGTGTAATAAAAAATATGCTTGCTCACAGAAGTCAGCTGTTGTGGGGTGGCATTGGTGTACATAAGCTGACTTTGCATAGGCTGGTTTTATATCTGTATCTGGTCTATGCAAAGGTCATTCAGTACACCACACTGAAGGTGATCTGGCAGGTAGACTGTCATGTTATATTAAGTGTCCTGCTTTTCATGGAGGAGAAAAGGATAAATTCCAACCAGCTCTAAGTGTAGATTTCTGATGACAAATTTGTATACGAAGGAGCTGTATTTTGTACCTCTCTCCTTATTCATTGAGGATGGACTTGTCTACTTGGCTTTCGAGACTGTAAGCTCATCACATCTTGTTAATCCAAACATAGATCTTCCACTTTGTTGAGGTTAGAGCGCCCTCACCCACATGCCATATGCATTTAATTCTTTCTGTTTATGCAAATCTCCGCTGTCATTACAGCCCTAACTCCATGAAACCTTGCATGACGACTTCCATGCAGCTGGGGAGTTTGCTTTGTGGCTCTCTGACTTGTGAGCGGTTCTGAGTTGGCACCAGACAATTAAGTACAGTCTGTTCTGCTACAGTGAGTTTTGCTGTAATATGAATTAATTCCTACATGATGGGTAAATAGGGGAATTAGGTTAGTAAAATGTGGAGTTTTGCTGCTGCATGATTTTTCCCCAGTTTATTCGTATTTAGTTCAGCAAATAACTACAGCTGAATGCAAACTGTTTTTTCTAAGGGAAACTTCAAATTTCAGGAACAGGGTACATTGCATTAATTCAGCCCATATTTATTATTGGTGTGGATGGGCCCCCGCTTAGCTTTGGAAGTACTTGTTGTGTAGATTCCTTCAGTCTTTCCATCTTTACCTTTTTTGTTTAGAACCTTCTTTCACCAAGTTTCTTTTGCCATTTTTTTAAAAGGAACAATTTTGTGTATTCGCTTTCTATGTATTTTTTTTCTTTATTAAGAATTTTGTTTGTCCTTTTAAGCATAGAGGAATTTTATAAAAACTGTTATGTTTTGGGTAGAACTTGGTGTTTTTAAATTGCATGCATTGTGAGTGTTTTGGTTACAGTCCTATTTTGGGTGATTTGTTTATTACACTTATTCACTTTTTAGAATGTATCACAATAGTGAAAATCAAATGTATGTACTTCAAATTATGTAGTATTTTTTCAGTTTCCACTGTGTCACTCAGTATTGCCAAGGTCTAACATGTGAAGATGAACATGACTTGCATCATAGTGCTCAGAGACTGAGCAACGTCATGTTTGATGGTGGCTCTGTGGCTTAGCCCAGTTGAAGGGCTGGGGGGACACAGTGAGGAACAGTTGTGATGCTCCTGTACCTTCCCCATGATGGCTGCACTGCTCTCCCATCTCTGAAGTTACTTTTTTCTGGTCCTGGGAATTGAACTCAGGACCCTGCATGTGTCAGGAAGCCACGACACCACTGAGCTGTATTCCTGGGCCACCCATCCCTGCCGTTAAAGCCAGTTTCTTCCACACTTCATCCTCTGTTTGGTCATCAGTTTAGCATACTTTATTAATCTTCCATAACACCTTGTGCCTGTTGTCTATCGCACTAATTTGTGTGCTATAAACTAGTAACTGTAGGTTTACTATCATTTGTACAGTTGTATAAATATCATTTCTTTCATTTTTAACTATGAGCTTCAAGCTAATAGAGATCATGTTCCTTTGATTCTTGTATTTAATTCCAGGTCTTAGCAAGTCCTCACACACATACTGGGAATTAGTAAATGGAAATGTATTATATAAGTACGTGTATGTACACCAGATGTATAGTAAATTTTAGAAGAGTAAAAGGATTCATGGCTAAATTAATGTTCCTTGTTTTTTAACAACTAAATTTTGAATATTCTTCTTAGAATCAATTTTTTTTTCTCCTGTTATCATATTTGCTGTTACTACCTTGCCGATCTGAATGTCCTTCACTTGTAAAGATACTTTGGTACCCAAATTACACAATACTTCTTTAAAAGTGGAAGATGTAAACTACTTCTCAGGTCATTCTATTTATTGCTTTTTCTACCAGGCTTAACATTTGGATTTCTTTCTTAATTCTATTTTAGTTAGCTCATACTTTCTTGAACTTGCTTCTCTGTCCTAGTTGGTCAAGTTTTAGCTAGGAGATGTTCACACTTTTGCCAGGGCACCTTGATTGTACAAGGAAAACTTTGTTATCTGTTGCATTAATTTCAATTTTCTGTTCTTGGAAATACCTTTACTGTTTCCCATTAAGTATGTCAGGTAGGTGACTGGATTATTTTAAGGGACACATAAAATTTGTTTTTTTCTTTGTGAAATGAAATGCCAAATTTGTTCATTTTGATCACTTGTATATACTTTTTTGTACTAAGGATTGAACTCCGGTTCTAGGACTAGTGAGGAAGGTGCCAGAAACACTGAGCTAAATGCTCAGTCCATTTACATGTTTTTGCATAGTTCAGTAATTTAATTACTATTATTCAGTGTTCTAAAAGTCAACCAAAAACATAAATTGATCTAAATTCATCATTCTTGAGTAATAGTCTTGCACAATTTTAGGATCATTATTTTTATTTCAGTAAGCACTTCTGTTTGGTTACCTGTAGTTTAATTTTAGTGAGAACGTATTTTAACCAGTAAACTTCTAGATGAAATGTAAGAGGATAAAATATAAAAAGTTATTCTATTTGCTTTATAGATGACATTTGGAATGCTAATTCCATCCCTTTATTATCTTCTACCTTTTATGTATTTTTAATCTCAAAAGCCTCAGACTACAAGTAAAAAATTCTCAAAGAAGTAGAATACTTTTCCAATTTAATAAAGAAAACATCATTTTTTATGCATAGGGTAGCTAGCTTAGCAATTGTAGAATGCCACATAATCAAAATAACATGTAAATAATTAGTTACATAATGAAACGAAGAGCGAAAGAAAAAGTGCATGCCTATGTGCCTCATGTGTTACTGTCTTTAAGATAAAAATGTCGTTTCTGTGCCAGTGCACTTTTCAGATTTATGTTTTATACCCACTTCCTCTCACATTGTTCATGAGTTTATGTTGACTTGATGCATTTCATCTTTCAGTATGATATATTCAAAGTCATTATTTAGGAAATGATTAGAGATGTCTAAGCCAGAAGGGTATGATCTTCATATAACCATTACTTTAAAGATCATATTACCTACTTTACATTGTTTTTACTATATTAGTGCATGTTCTATCTGTGAAGTGACAGGTAATCAAAATTGTATATATCATTCTTCCATTCATTGGAGAGGTTTTACTGTGGAGAAAAGAAAGTATCCTTGTCTAATAAAATCAGTGGAAAAAAATCCTACAAATGATAAAAATGAAAAAGAAGACCAGAATTTATGTATTATCAGAGCTATGTACTCAATAGCATTGTCATGATGTGTTGTCACTGGGTGCTTCTTCCTGTGATGTTGACAAGCAAAGAAAGAGCTGATAGATGTCTTGAAATAATCTGTTATCTACTTGATAGCATAATAGCATTCACTGAAGGCTACTACTTAGTACCTGTGAAACCACACTTTTCCCTCCCAAAGACTTAGAAAGAAAATAAACTTTAAGTAGACAAGATATTTAACTAAAATAGTGAAAAAGAATGAGTGAAAGGAAGTACTGTTTGACATATGATTGTGACCTAATTGTTTAACATTTCTGTATCTTACTAATGTTTAGAAATATGAGACCAAATTTATATAGCATAAATGAGAATTTAAATCACCATCTCCAGTGTAAAAATAGATTGAGATATTTTAATATATAAATTCTGTTTAAAATTTTATACAGTGTGAAATAATACTTGCCACAAATTATGCTTTTTCTTGTGTTTAAATTTAACAGATGTAAAAGGTATCTTTTACCTCTTAAAGTCATCTGTGTTCCAGTGCATGTAAGTTTTGAATTTATCTGGAGAAATAGTGAATGTCTTTCTTACTACTGTCATGTTTGGTCCAGAAGACTGTACTTTGTTCAAGAAGTAGATCAGAATAAAGATGTGATAATGAAAAAGGGAGGTGTTGCTAGAACATTTTATTTGGCATTGGCGATTTTGTTACCTCTTAATTGTTTCTTTGAATGATAAAAAAATGTACTTTTTTTGATAATATTGGCGATTGAACCCACAGAGATCTACATCCCGGGACCCCATTCTTACTTTATACTCTGAGACAAATGCTCCTTACTTTACCTGGGCTGGGCTACAACCTGCAGTCCTCCTGCCCTATCTGCCCAGGTTGCTGGAATTACAGGCATGTGCCACCATGCCTGGCAACAGGTATACTTTTGTATTATCCAATTTTGGTATGGCCAGATGATGTCCATAAAACCCACTGATAGTTACTGTTTATCCAGAGGGTAATTTAAAAAAAAAATAGCTTACTTTAAAAAAATTCACGAGAAATTGAAAATGTTCTTTAATTTGAGTATGTTCCATTGCTTTGCGATGTTCTTATGTATTTAACTTTTTTCAAATCAGCATTGATGCTGATAATAGCCCCTGAAGACACACATTATATCCCATTAAAACTTGATATCCTTATAAAAGCAACTAGTGTATAGGATTTAATATTTTCATGATCTCAGTAATATATAAAGTTAAACCATAGAATACATTCTATGTGGAAAGGACTGTATGAACTTTAGTAATTTTATTCTGCATTAGATATGTTGTTGTCAGTCCCCACTTCTGCTTATAAAAATGAAGGTCTAAAAGAATATATTACATTTTCAGTGATTACACAACTTGTTCATGGAGTAATTATTTCTGATGTATGTTATAGACCTGCTTATTCTATCAGAGTGTTCCATTATAAATGGGACTTTTTATATGATGAATATTTTTCAGCTATTAAAATATACATTAAGTATTTGTACATATGAAAATTATTTTGGCAATGTTCAAATGTGTACCTGGCTATTATAAATTATTCTGAAAAGATAATTTTATGGAATGTATGAACAGTTATGTCTCACACCTGTAGCATTTGAACAAATCAGTGTAGAAGAAAAAAAATGCTTAAAATACTGGAAAATACGTAGGCACAATTACTTTAGATTTGAAGATGATATGAGTACAACAATAAATTAAGCAAATTATTATTATTAATAAATTATATAATATTTGCTTTTATTAAATAATTTGTAATAATTAGTTTTGAGGAAGATAATTTAAGATTGAAATTTAATTTTTGAGTTTATAGATATATTTTAAGAGTTAAAGAAATTAGTGCCCTTTGTTTTTCTTTCAGATAAACGTGTTTGCAGGAAAAAGAATTGTAAATTATTTGTGAATGCCTTAGAGTGTCCAAGATTTTGTTTTGAAATACTCAGTACTAGTGTGTTGAAAATATTCAATGAAAAGAAAAGCGACTCTTTTGCATTAAGATAGTATTGTCTTAGTCTCTTTCCCATCACTGAGACAAATGCCAGACACCTGCACTTCAAAGACAGAGTTCCTTTGGGCTCATCTTTTAGAAGTTCCAGCCCTGCATGACAATGGATAAAAGAAGAAGACTGGAGTGGTGGGAAGCTTCTTCCATCCTGTGTGTTCTGGATGCAAAGAGCAAGAGAAGAAGGAGACAGATATCCCCTCCTAGGTCATTCCTCCAGTTATTCACCTACTCTGACCACTCAACTTCCTAATGGCCTTAAGCTATCAGTATAGCACCCCAAGATCCTAATGATACAAGGTAGTAGATATAATTTCTCAGCCTATTAGATGTCTGATGCACCGTGATTGTGTTCCCCAAATGGGAAGACTGAATCTGAGGAATGATGGAGGTTAAGAGTAGAACATTTTATTGGGGGAGAGACAGCTCCAGGCAGAGATGGGAGGGGTCTTGGATTCCACTTATGGGGAGGTCTTACAGTGCAAAATCAAGGGGTGGGTTCAAAGTGGGCTAACCAATTGAATTTTCAGTATAATCACTTAGGCATCATTGATCCCATGGGGAGGGCAAGTTGTGTAGCAAGTATACATGGCTGAAATCATTTATCTTGATCAGTAATCCATAGTTTTAGTCATCTCTTTATTAGTTTTAGTTTTAGTGAGTGGGCAAAGATGGTCCTCGTTTAATAACATAATGGTTTATGTGCAGTTCTCCAAGGGTGGTACTCATCCCTCAGAGATACATAGGCGTTTCATCTTAGTCTTGAGGCCTGACAGTGGCTGGACCTCTGGCCAGTTTTGATGTGTTCCCATTGACTGCCTACAATATTTCCAATATTTCTACCTACCTTAGTTGCCTGTATTACTGTCACCCTAGAAGTTTCACCTATAATCTCATGAGGCTTTGAAGGAACATCCAGATAGGAACCAGAACAGTGTTATTGACTGATAGCCTTGAAAAAACTAGGTCTCAGAAAATAAAGATTTTTTTTTATAGAGCAGTGTTAATGTACATATACTCCTGAATGTGAAGTCAGAGAGGGTCAGTTATGGGAACCTGTCTACTTGTAGTAACAATCACAGGCACAGTATCCCTTAGTTTTGGCCTGTAAAGTACTTCTACAAATTATTTAAATTTAATCGTATTAGATAGTTAATTTTGATTTTAGTTTTACAAAGGACAAATGTGAGTATTAGACATTAATGACTTTCCTTTGGTCTGACTTTAGTCTGACTTTGATCTGGTTTTATATGTTTATTTCTTTGTCACATTCTGTACTGCCTGTCACATCAAACCTCTCATATGAACTCGTCTCTGTCTCTCCTAAAGAGGACAGGGATAAGGATACTTTCATCATTTTTTATATTTTTTGCTTTACAAGTACATCACACCCTTCATAAAAATGTGACTAATGACATACTTTGACAGCGAAACATGTTTTGACTTTTAAAACATGTTTTTACCTTATTCATGTTTTTTAAGACATCTGTTTCAGAACTCCATTGATATTTGTCATTGTAGGTAATAGTACTGATAGAGGTCAATAATTAACAGGCACTATTCTCAGAACTGTGCACATTTTGGCTCATTTAATTCTCAGTAATTTGATGAAGTGAGTGATCTTTATATTACTTTGCAGCTGAGATAATGAGAAGTAGATGTGTTAAGGAAATAACCCAAGTTTACACAATTAAAAGTAGAGTTGAGAAAATCCATGCAGTTGAGCCAGTGTCCCTGCTCATCACCACTTCATGATATAGACATGGAGCCTAACCCAAGCTGACTTCAGAAAGGTCGGCTTGTGTTGTTGTGAGACCGAGCTGTGTGCTTAGCCCTTAAAAACGGAGTGAAAGTGTGGTGAGACTGTGCTCTTCTGTTTCGTTGATAATTCTACAGATATGCTTGACATTCATGTTGGAGGCAACTGTGTAGTTGCTACGAACCCAGAAATAACTTGGAAATAACTCCAGAAGTTGTAACAGTCTGAGGTTCTGTAAGTCAATTTATATATTCAGTTATTTTTCAACATGTTCATCTTTGGAATAGAAAAAGTAATTAGTTGATAGTAGAAGTAACTTAGGAATATCTTTGGCTTCAGTGTGACAGTTTTTGGGAAGCATTATAGTGAAGGACAGTGTAAAACTTCTTTAGGTAATTTTTGATAATCAGAAATAATAGGTTTATTTTTAGCTAAAAGTTTTTTTTAAAGTTATTACTCTTGAATTATTTAGAGCTTTGCCTGACATATTTAATGATACAGAAAAAAAAATAGAATCATTCAATTGTTGGGGAGTAGTCTAACTCAGATCTCCAGATAGGTGTTATCTTGCCTCAAAAGGAGAAGTATGGGGAAGGCCGTGTGCCCTCTGGCTGTGGGTGAGTGTGAAGGAGTCTGGCACTCCCCAGGCAAGGCAGCATCTGCTGAGGACAGTTGTCAGTATACAGGCATTTGGGTGTAGTTCCTCATTAACTTAATCTCTATAGTTACTGCTTCATGAAACGTGCTTCTCCCCCTCCTGCATTCTTACTCTAATACAAGTGGGCCAACCTCAGAGTTTAATCTGAGTTTGTTTACTAAAGGGGGCTCTCCATTCCTCCTTTCTATTTAGAAAACTATCTCTCTCTTTCTTTTTATTCCTCATTGTTCTCCCCCAAAAAACGTAGCTTTAGAGTTTGATAATCCCTCAGTATTCAGTAAGAGAAAAAACAAAAACAAAAACAAAAAAACACCACCAGTTTTTAAATATCAACTTAAGTCTTCATTGTATTTAACAGTTATTTGAAGTTATTTTAAGTAAAATATTTAGCAACTTTGTAAAGGGGACATAATGTGAGGAAGTCAGAAATGGTTACTATTCATGCTAATTTCTCAAACTACAGTTTATTCCCAAAGGAATATATATCAGTGTATATTAGACTTTAGTTTTACATTTTTTTGTGTGCTTACTTTTAAATAGCCTCATTATAAGTTATCACCTTGCCATTAGTGGGGACAAATGTCATCAGTCCCACCCCTTCCCCTGTTATGGGTTGAATTATCTGTAACCATTTGCAGTTGGTGTAGAAATGCACCTTTTTTTTTTTTTCATTTTTAAAAGATCACTAATGGCTCACAAAGCATTCTGAACGTAAAAACCTTTGTTCTTCTTGATCACTTACCTTTATCACTCTTGTCAGTGTTCCAAGTGCAATAAGATGTATGTTCCTGAAACTAGTACTGGGCTGCTGTCACCTTCTCATGTGGAGGAGATTGTAATTATTAGAGGAAAGCTGTCTAACTTAAGAAAACCAGCAGTACTTGATCAAAATATCTTTGTAGAGAACACATGTGATGCATGGTTTAGTATTATAGATGACTTTAATAATCAATTTGTGTGAGGTTCTGAATCAGTTATATGTGTGTGTGTATGTATATATTTCCTTTATGTCATTCTGTATGTCTTCGGTGCGCCTCATCATTTTGATATATTTTGCTTGGTAATTAAACTATATTTAAATTATCACTTTTAAATTATTTTTCATATATTATTAGTTTTCTCCATCAGCAAATTATTTGATTCAATAAAAAGTTCCATAGCCATGCTCTACTCTGACAGAGATTTGTTTGGTTGATCAGCATAAATGACTATATGAAAGATTTAAAACAAACTTGTCAAAACAATTAAAACTGAAGTCCTCCTATTAAGTAATAAAAATTCATGCTTGGAACACTTTTAAATGTATTTTAAAAAGTCAGATGTATGCAAAATTAAATGATAGTGAATAAAAGAAATGGAATAATAAAATCTAAGATAAAATTATTTGGATAGTGCCTTAAACATTTTTGCTACTGTATTTTTAATTATTTAAGAACCTCACAATATAGGGTTTATTCAGAAAGGCATATTTATAATTTTGATTTAGAATGTTATTTTCAATATGCATTTATTTGAAAGTATTTAATATGATTTCAGTATGTTATTTAAACACCCTATTTGGGATTAAAAATACTTTAAACGTTAAACCAGTCATTTGTAATAGTGCACACACACTGAGACTATAAAAGAAATCAATAGTTGTTTAACATTTACTATATACTTTTTTCTTAAAGCTTTTAAATCTGTGAGGTGTAGACTACATTGATAGAGTATCAGAATATTTTGGTAAATATAGCAAGAAAAAGAGCAAATGCAGATAACCATTTTATATTTTTTAAAAAAGACTTGATTCTGGGAGATAACTGTATCACTAAGGCTATGGTCCATTTTCATTTAATCATTCCATAACTTAGTAGTCAGTAATTTCTATCCAGTCTTTACAACATACATTTGTGTTACATTACAGTGTGAAGATGGGTTAGATGTGGATCTGGCATTAAACAGCTTACATTCCAAGGAAGTAACTATGATAAATACACTATATTCTGTAATGCGTTAAATAAGTACAATGGAAGTGCCATAAAATGTATATAAAAGTTATATGATTTTGAAGGATAGATAATTACCAGTTGAATTGAGTAGGATACTCACTATCAAAGATGATATTTGAGTTTGGTTCTGAAGTGTGTGTATAATATATGTATATGTGTGTGTGATTTATATATAAAATTTTATAGATTTATATATAAAATTTTATATATAAATCACACACACATATATGTATGTATATATATATTCTCCACACACACACACACACACACACACACACATATATATACACATACACACATATAAGCTAAAAATGTTTTTCATTGCAAGTAAGCTAAATCAAAGTATCTTAAAGAATGTGAGGGGTTTATTGGCTCATAGAACTGTAAAGATTCACATGGAGCACAGTGACTAGATTCAGTTCATTCAGAGCTTCTGCTCTACTTCTCTTTGATTCCATCGGCTCTGCTTCCCTTCTCTCTAGTAGGAATGAGCAGCAGTGAATTCTAAGACTCAGAACCATGCATAGCAACCTCCGGGAGAATTGGCCCAAGGGAGCATTTGGAGATCTACCTGGATTAGATTTGCTTTGGTTGCGGGTTTGACAGCCACTGGCGAGGAAGGAATGAATGTGCATAGTTACCTAAGTGGACCAGGGCTTATCTCAGGAGCTAAAAGCCGCTTGATGTTTCCTGAGTAGTGACCTGGGGAGAAGGTCTGTGAGCGTGCCATGAGCGCTGGTGTACTTCCAGAGGAAATGGATCCGAGCAGGCGGGCTGTGAAGTCACTGGAGTGTGAATCTGAGCATGCAGATTCAGGAGAGACACTCAAGCGTCACAGGCTGTGTGAGCACGCGGGGGAAGGCAGATGTAGCGTGTGTGTCCAGAGCAGTCACGGTTGCAGCTTGGGTGAGGTGAGGACTGCTTGCAGGGAAGCAGAGAGAAATAACTTGAAAAGCATAGATTGGGATAAAAAAGGGGAATATCCTGAAAGCTGGGCAGGGAGATTATGGATTCTTCTGTAAATGATGGGAGCTGCTCAGTGTTTTGAGCAGCAGACTGACATTCTCAGAGTTGCTATTAGTATTTCAATTCGTCAGTGACGGTTTTTCCAAAAAGGGAATTGCAAATGAGCCATGAAATTTGGCGTTAGCTCCTGGTTGAGCAGTGACATCATATTTTAATATGGGGGAGGGAATGAGAAGCAGTTTGTAAATGCCTGACTTAATTCTCTGAAAGTTTCTTTTTTTACTAGAAACCCAACAGGGGAAGTTGTAGGGGAGTTAACATTTGGATATATGACATTATCCGTTCAAAGTTGAGGCCTCTGGAATTCATTTTTTAAAAAGTTTTATATCATATGGGTGAATAATCTAATATTCACAGAATGTGCTTCAGTTTATGTTGCTTTATGCTTCGGCGCTGGTTTTTTCATCCAGTCCTTTAGTTCTTAACTCAGTGTTTTCTTGTAAAGTAGTTACATCCCTACTTGACATACAGACTGATATCATGTCAGTAAATGATGCTTAGCATTTATTGAAGCTCACTTTATTTCATTATCTAAAAACATTTTTTTACTTCTTAATAATAATTGGTTAATAGGTACAATAAATAATAATATCTGCTGTTACTGAAGATGTACAGCAGTGTTTTAAAAATTTGCATTTTTTACATGCTGTGCTTTCAGTGACCATCTTATGTTAGACATTTTATAGATTGCAAAGTTTATACATGGATTAGTTATAGCATATGCCAAAGTTCACACAGCCTGATGGTTGAGAGAAGGAATTGAATTCATAGTATTCTTTACACTCAACCAGAGCACCCTGTCAGCTTCAAAATACAGTCGACGTCAAAGAGATGTTATAGTTCAGCAGAAGAGGTACAGACCAGAGAGAGTTGCACATGAGAATTAAATCCTGAGGCTAGGAGTCCATTAGATGTCAGTCCCCATAGGGCTAATAATGTGGACACTGCATTATTAATGTTGTGAACTGATGCCATGAGTTTGAGTTGTATTTACAACAGAGAGATTAGAAAAATCAAACAGAGAGAGCTGGTATCAAAATCTGAAGAGTCAGAGTAAGACTAGGCAAACAGAGGTGGGACTATCAGGAGAGTTCAATAAAAACAGATACAGTAGAACATACAAAGAGAGTAGCTCTCAAAGCAAAGCAATGGTCGTTGTACCTAGTACTGTAAGACAATCCCATTAGGTTTGGTGACTGACCAAGTCAACAGTAGAGGCCTGTTGGAAAACCAGTTTATCAAGTGCCAATTACCAAAGACATGGAAATAGGGCTAATGAAAGGACACAAAGATTATTTATAGTTGAGGAGAAATTCCACTGGAGAAAGAAATGATAAAATAATCACTAGGGAAATAAATAATGAAACCTCCTAGTAATGGAGCTATGGAAACACATCGAATGAAAAACTCTAGAGAGAAAAAAAGCTAAAGAGGAAAGTGAATATTGATGAAGATTAAACAAATAAAATGCTCACAACTAAAATAGAGTGACAAGACTTGGGACTGATCTCAGCTTCTGATTGGTGTGCAGTGTACTGGGCGTGATGTTTCACTTGTCTTTAGTTGGGAAGCTCACGTTGATTGTGAGCCCTCACTGTGCTGCTGACAGACTGTCTGCCTGTTTCTTCTGAGTGCACAGCCGAAAGCCTTCCCTGTTAAGTTGCTGTCCTTCATTGTGTTTCAGAATAGGAAGTTTGATACTTTATATGTTTTATTTCAGTGGTACTTATGTTTCATCATTTGGCAGAAATACCAACAGAGATGCCATAGTTAATGGATTCCCCACCCCCCCAAAAAGGCTACAATTCATATCCAACCACAAAAAGATGAGTTATCACAAATAGAAATCATGCAGAGTAAAACTGCCTGCCCATGCTAGGTACTTGAGAAAAATATATAACATATGATGCAACCCAAATTAATGCAATAAAGCAGAGAGAGAGAGAGAGAGAGAGAAGAACTTTCAATACATGATTACTAATCTTTTGCACTTTTTTTCCTTACTGTTAACCTTTGCTTGGATTGTTTTGTGTATGTAGCATCTCTCTTGTTCTCTGCAGTGCACTTACCTGGCACTTATCCTGGGCCCTGTTCTAAATTTAGACTTACCAAGTGACTATTCACCATCACTGATACTGTTATATATTATTTCATCCATATTTTGCAAATGAGTGAACTGAAATACAGAATTTATGTTCTTGATGATAACTGCATTTTGATGTAATTAACTCACAGTTATTTTAACAATAATTTTTAGCTATGTGAAAGTTAAGGACCATCTTCTGTAAAACAGTTTTTGAAGCAAATAGAGAAAGGTAGCATTGGAAAAACAGTCTGTGCACACTACACGGTGGGTAGAAAGGACGGAGAACAGCAGTGTGTGTGTCATCCCACCCATGGAGTGGACAGAGCACAGGGCCAGGGCCGCAGGCAGACCCCTGCTTCGCCCACACCTCACTAGCTGTCTGCTAACAAACTCTCACTGGTCTCCTCTTGAATGGGAAGGGAAGGCTTACCTTGCATTGCCTTATGTGTTCCCAAGTCCATAGATTGATATCTTATATGTTTTATATCCCACATGCCAATAATTTCTCATGCTTCATCAGTTAATAATTGTTAATAGCAAAATTGGCATACATTCTTCTCTCGTTTCTGTATAGAACAATTATATTTACATTATGGCATTTTGGGTAGGTAAATATTTAAATGAATCCTAAAGCTTGTATTTACTCCTGTCTATATAAAAGCTAACTCTAACAGACAAAGTGTATTTTAATTAGAAAATAGTACCTTACCTTTTATTTAAATGAGAATGGCATTACCTTAAACAGCATTGTAAAAGTCTAGAAAAAAGTTAAGCCATCAAAACCCTAATGGTGATAAAGTCCAGAGTCATTAAAAAGCTAAATTAATTCATGAGTGGCAGGGTGCCACAAAGATGTGGCTTCTACCTTTAGATCTGTGACAGAAAACAATTTCTTTTGTTCTTCATTGGTATGTAGAGATACCTTCATGAGCTTTTTATCAGCTGAATTTATAATACTAGTATTTAAATTTAAAAGTATGAAGAACCATATTCCTAAAAAAGTAGTAGACTTAGGTGTGTCTTAAATGTGGATTAGATAGTATACTAATATTTTAGATCACTAGAGGTCCACTAGGAGAGCATTGTAAAACAATGGGTGACATTTTTTCAGCCATGGAAGTTACACAGATGTGTCACAATTCCAAGAATACTTTTATTTATGTATTTGTTTGGAGTTTTTTGATTTTCTGTTGGTTTACTGATAAGTGTTTATTTACAGTCACATAAAGCCATTACATTTATTTTCTTATCTGTAAATATTTCTAATTTTGTGATACATTCAGTCTGTGATGCAAAATTTAAGCAGTGCATTGTTAAAGGCAGATTCTAAGTCTTGTGTTGTCTTGCTAACTGAGACGTGGAGACTTGTAAACATTAGAGGTGCATTTGGTTCAGACTTCTGGGACTGAGAAGCCCATGGGGTGTGACTGTGGTGTCTGGCAGTGGCCCAGTGCGGTGCCGCCCCAAGGTGGACAGGCAAGACAGAAAGAGCAGCATGAGTTCACTCTCGAAAGGCGCGTACGGCAGTGATGGCCAACCCGCCCCACAGGGATGGCATCGATATGTTCCTGAAGACACAGTTCTCCTACCCTGCTCCGCTTCCTGCCCTCCTACTCCTCCCAAGGCCCGACTCCTAACGCTGTGGCAGTGATGATTGTCTCCAACACGGGAACTCTGGGCGGCACCTTCCAGCCACGGCAGCGGTAAACGTGATGAATGAGCTTCTAATGTAATAATGGGAGCAATAGTGTTTCCTAGAATTACATCTAGCAGCAGAGCAACTTGCCTATTTAGGAGAAGAGCACCATTTTAAAATTAATCAAAATATAGATGCTTTAGCTCTGGAGGCTTTGAATTTCATTTCCTTTGTGTATCTGTTTGCTATACAGTGTTTGCTTTCTATATACTAAAGAATATATTCTGGGAATATTCTGCTTTCACTTTGGATTACAGAATTTGATGGTCTGTTCTTCTAGTGCACAGTGAGATAAACGGAACTTGACCTTTGAATAATAAATCTATGTTTTTTTCTCTATATAATTAATTCTTATTGAATCTATATTTTTTGTTCTTAAAATTTTTCTGGGCACTTCAGATGTATTATTTGATTAAAGTAATAACAACCAGAGAAGGTATTCTCTGTTGTAGTTTTTACTTACAAACAAGAGACCTGAGTCAGAGGGAGATTAAGTTACTTTTCCCAGTGTCACCTATAGGTTGAAGGAATGAGGCCTGTGTTAGTAGAAATCACCTAATTTTATTTATTCCAAATTTGTTCCCCAAACAAGGTTGGCACAATTGAATTAATTGAATTTGATGACTTCATACCAGCTGGCTTTTGGCTTGTGTCAATAATAATGAGGGGATGAAGGTGGGAAAAATTATTCAGGAAGACTGCTATCCCTTCTTGACTGGGCTTCACATCATGAAAACTGCTTTTTTGAAGAACATTTCCTAATCATTTCTGCTGAGCGTCTCCTCCAGAAAGGGCTGAATTTGGATGCACCCTTTGCTGGTTTTTATGGCTGGTCTTCTGCTTCCATTGTGGGTTATATTTGGCGGAAACTGGCGAGCACGTTCAGTATGCTGCACCTTTAACCACAGGCATCTTAGCACTCACAACTGCTTCTGTTGATCTAACAGTTCTTGGTTTTTAAGTGTCCATGACCCAGTGGCATTCCAGATGCTCCTTGATGGTTTTTGATAGCCATGTTGAGAGAAGATATATTTTTTCAAATCATAAAGAAAAAATGGGTACAACTTCCCAAATTATTAAAGTTTGAAATTTTACCTTTCAAATTTTGATCGCTACTTTTGCTTTTCTATGGCAGAATCTATTATACAGGTTATACTTAGAATTTACTACAAAATTTATATTTACTTAGGCAAGCTATGATAGCAGTTACAAAAATTATAAATTCATGGAGTAGTTGAAAGTTTTCCTTTAATGGTTGTTGGCCAAAGAAGAAACTACATATATATTGTTAAGCTCTTGATGTCTTACTTGTTTCTCCTTTGTTAATCAGGGTAATGGAGAGAGATGTTGAAATAGCCAGAATGGTAGATTGAGTTGGTAAGAAGGACATGCCACTCATTAAGCATCTTTGAAATAAGAGAAAACCAAGTTAACCTCAGGAAGAAAAAGAATCTCACTTGAAAAATTGGGGAGTTACTAAAAACTATTATGCTGGTAAAGTATATTAATTTTAGAAATCTTTCTCTACTAGAGTGGAAGTTTTAAAAGGTAGAATATGAGATTTTAGATAGTATCTTTTCATGGTACTTCATTTCTTCCTTTCTTCTTGGCTTATCTTTGTCTGTGTGTGTGTCTTTGTTGGTTTTGTGGGTGTGAACCACTGAGCTACAGCATGAATTAATCCGTTGTCTCTCTTAAGCTTTAAGCTTCATTCTGAGCATAAACCCTTCCTTGTTACTTTCCCGTAGGTTCCCGTGACAGTACACATAATGCTGGGCCCATTCTTCTTCCCTCTCCTTCCTATCCCTCTGTCTTTATGGTGTTTTTATGCCTTCTACAGCAATGACTCCTCTGGCATCCTTTGATTTTCAAGCTTTCCTATGGTTCTCACTTATTTCCTGTTCTTCTCAAAGTTTCCACATTTCCATACAGCATTAAAGTATTTTGTCTTCAACATAGTCACTTGCCTAATTCACTCTTACCGAGATTTGTATGTTTGCAGTCACGTGATGAGAGCATTTCCGCTTGGAAGCAAATTCAGGCTGTTGTTTTTCTGCTGAGAATGTAGGATTTTGTAAAAGTGGTACTTGGGCATTGAAGCAACTTTCTGCTATACTGCAGTTAAGATTTGTATTGTTGTTCCTTCTGTATACTGATTTATTCAACAGTGCAATGATAGGAAGCAGTTATTAATATCTAGCCTAATGTTCATTGTGTTAAACTCTATAAGTGAAAATAGAATAATCATACCTGTTGTCATCATTTCCACTTACCAATGTCCTTTCAGCTTTTTTTTTGCTTACTGTGTATCATTTTCTTAAGAGTCTTCTAAATCCTACCACTATAAATTTGGGTTGGTTTTTGTAATTTGTCAATGTTATTTCCAAATAATAAAAGATGTTTTAAGTTAAAAACACTTAAATTTGTTTTGTTTTTTTACATTTTGATTCCACTCTGTAAGTCTCTTGAAGTCAGTTATAATTATTACAGTCTGTGGGGATTAGTATAATGTAAGGAGATTACTCAGCTTTTTTATTTAGCTGAACAATGAGGGGGTGTGTCTGGAGAGTGCAGCGACATAAGTGTCGGAATTGTACAATCAGAAGAGTTCTGGATAAATATGTTATGTTCCAGCACCTTTTTAAAAACAGTGTCACCCAACATCTTTATGTTGAATGCTGTACTATGTACACCGACTGCTATAAGATATCATTGTCATTTCTAAGCAATCTGTAATTAGAGGAAATGATGTGATCATGTTGTGAGCATTTTGTAGAAGTAAATATTTTACATTTATTTTATGTTTTATAGCATTTTCATAACAAGTACAGAAATTGGGTATTAGAGGAGTTAGCTGTTAAAAGAGTGAGAGGTACTTCAGAGGAAGTGTCAGAGATCTACAGAGAATCCTCTCAGGTGCTCAGCTGAGTGCTAAGTAGCACATGTGTGTGAGGTCTGTGCATGTATGTGGTCTGTACATGAGGTAGCACGTGTGTGAGGCCTGTGAGCAGAGGTAACAGTGACTGATACACAGTACTAGGGGTGGTGCTGGTTCCCATGAGCTACATGCCTGGTGGAGCTGTTTCAGTTAAAAGGATGTTGCTTTTCAATGTTGGTGCAACTGTGGGGCAAATGGCACTGTCCTTGCGAACGGAAAGTGTGCCACCATTTTGGAATGTAATGTGTGAGATTTGTTTTTTTTGTTTGTTTAAAGAAAATAAAACCTATGACACAGCTAATTTAAACAGAGTCATTTCATTTTGTCAAGAGAAATGAAAGATATATCTGTACAAAGACTGTGTTCTTAACAGTTTTATCTGTTTGAACAAAATGCTGGGAATGAAGGGCATGCTCATTAGGGTAAATCAGTAGACATATTGTGGTATATTCATGAAGAAATACTATAAAAAATATAAGAAGTTAACCACTAGTACATGCTATAGCATAATTAGAGTCAAGGGCAAGAAAAATTAAGTTCATAATAATGAACAAGGGCTGATACAAATATGGTGTTAACTTAAAGAAAAAATATTCTGAGTATATACTACATTTTCTTTATTCATCTGTTGGTGAACATTTGAGTTCTTCCCATCTTTGGCTATTGTGAGTGAGTAGAAGTATTATGAATCATGCTGTGGTAATATTGATACTAGGTGATACATTAAAATCATTAAAACTAAATTTTATGTTAGCCATACTTTGCCACAATAAAAATATGTAAAAACAAAGTAGAACAATCATAGTAAAGGACATAGTTCCATTAATCCTACTGAAAATATCCCTCAATCACAAACACATCCCATTTGGTCTTGCTACTTTCTGAAGCAGTTTTGGAAGTCCTCTTTTGTGAGTGTCTTTATGCAACATAAAAAATGTGGTAAACATGGCTGCCAGATGCATTCAACAAAAGTAGACTTGTACAACCACACAGTGTGTCCTCCTCCACCTTATTCACTTATCAGCTACCATACAACTTCCGGCCATTCCACAAAGTTGACATGACCTTGAAGAGTAAACATTTTGAATTGAGACAAAGTGGCGAGAATGATGGGATGAATATGTTAAAACCTGGGGGATATTTAGAAGCAAATAAATGGCATCTTTTTCTGTTATAAATTTAAGAAATTTAAACACTGTATTCATAATCATTTTGTATGAGTCAGTTTTATGCAGTTATAAAAATTAAATTCATTACAATAAATGTAGTGGTTCTCTGGGTTTGTACTGATTGGGAAGATTGGGAAAGAATATAAAGAATGAGGAAACCTTTGGAGTTGATAGTTGACAGCTGAAATGTTCATTTCCTTCCTTATGGTCATTTCACAGTGGTATACATTATAAAAATATAAATTGATTGTAGGTCGAATATCTCTAAAAAGCCTTAAAATAATGAAAAATAGTCTTTGCCACTTGAAGGCTAGACATAGTAAGTGCAATATTTATCGAGAGGAAAGGATGAGAGAAGGAAATACACACTGTGAGTGACTGTCAGGTAACGAGCACAGGGCTGGGGAGAGTGATGTGTCAGATCTTTTAGACTGGTAGGCAAGAGATGATTGGCCTGGGTGTCACACATACTTCATCATAAGGGAAATAATTGCAGGATGTTCATGGATTGAATTGACTGTCATTTCCACTGGAGAGTCCAACTACTGTTAGAAAGGAATGGACCGGAGTGTCGAGATTGACCAGAACTTTTGAATGATAGGCTAAGGAGTTTTGGAGGAAGGATGTTTAGAAATAAAATGTATGAGCTCTTCAAGGAGAAGACCTTATTGCCAGGAGAAGAGAGAATGCCAGGCTGAATTTTCAGAAGCTCTTGTCCTAAGTGAATCTAGAGAAGAGTCACAAAGATAGAAAAAGAGAAGCAGAGGACCCTGCAGTCACCATAGTATCATAGTTGATAAAACAACTTCAGACACCAGGACTGTGTTTGAAACTTCACCGGAGGAGTCTGTAAAAGAGAAGAGTTGATGGGCCATGGTGTATCAATGAGAAGAATTTGTGTTTTTAGTAAACATCAGAAATGGTTCTCTACTCAGGACAGTACTGAGCACAGTTGTGAGAAGGTCTTGCGAAGGGCACAGAGCAGGGAACCCTTTGTTGGGGCTGGTATTTTTCTATGGGGAGTGATTGTGCAGGAGAAATTTGGCCTGTGACTTTTATCCCATGAAATAGGTGGCTTACTTTAGTACAAACTGGGTTTCTAAAACCCCAGGGACTTCAAGAACTTCCAGTATTACTGACCCTGTGATAGATCCGAAATTATTTTGACATCTTCAAAGTTTAGGATGCTCTATAACTTGGAGACTTGAAATTTAGGAGGTGGGCCCCTAAATAACAGTTTCCCTTTTAGTTTTCAAGGTAAGCAGACAGTCCTGCATAGATAGTGTATCAAGAATAGTTAGGATGGTTGTGTTACTCTGTGCATCTAGATTAGATAGACTGCATACAGAGTAGTTCGCCTCATTCCCCTTTTCCAGTTTGGAGTGACCTGCTACTGATACATGAGCTCAAGTGGCATTATGTGGAAGACGTGAGCAGAGAAGTGACAGTTGTACTGGTCCATGAAGCAGTGGGCCAGAGCTGAAGTGACAGACTTTACCATTAGTGTATAAAAAGTGCCCTCTGGTAAAATTTACCACGATATTTTCAGATAACTGCATCCAGGACACATGGATGATGACAAGATTGTGAGCATCGTATCTGAATATGAAAGGTATGATATAGGGCTACATCGAAGAGCACTTCATTTTTAAAGTAAGCCACATTTTTCTGTAGTTGCAGGGCAAGCACGAAGAAAATCATTTATACAGAAATGAAGATATTGCTGTGTGACAGCCAGGTCTTTCAATCTGTGTGAAGATACCAATTTGTAGCAGAAGGAGCAAAACACTTACTGATTTCCTTTTTACTTGAAAAGGTCCTTACACATGCGAAGGATTCATCCCATTCTGTGGGATGAAGAGGTTGCATTTTCAGCCCCATCTCCAGAGCCCCACTGCACGTAGGAAGCCCCTCTTGGAAGAGTCAGAAGTCATCATTTCAGATGTGGAAAATACCGTCAATGAGGAGGACTTAGAAGACTTATCTCTGGGCAGTTGTGCTCTGGGCTTTACCAAAATGGTCCCTGAGATTCAGTGACTTTTTAGTCTCCTGTCCTTTTTGCACATACATCTCCAATATCACCTCCTCTCCCCCAGAAAATCACTGACGCTGGGAGCTCAATCTGTCATTGTATTTGTAAGCCACAAGTCCACAGTTACTGCTTTTCCTCATAAGACTAGCTCCTTGGTACATTTTTTTCATTATAAACAGAACGCTGAAACATAAAATATCTCATGGCAGCTCACAAAATATATTATATTTCAAGGAAATGCATAGCTGTGAGCATTCTGGCCATACTTCATGTTCATGGTCAGGGCAGTTCGGAAAATAGCATTGATTGCCTCAATAGAAATGTAGAGCTTTGGAACTGTTGGAATGCATTACTTTGTTAGTAAGAATTGTGATAGTGCATATCAGGCCAAAATGCAGCAGCTTAAAATCACCAAATGAATTTATAGCACAAACAAGAGAGTATTCCTTGGGTTTTGCAAAATTGGCACTTCAGTTGCTTTTGGCTTTAAAATGAAGCTTAATGAAATTATAGTAAAAATGCAGTACTTGGTAGGAAAATTAGACGGCTTTAAGGAATGGAGGCGATTCATCTCTGTTGGATTTTTTTCTGTTTCTGCTATCTCTTTCTGTTTCTTTAGATCAGTGTTTTAACCAAGCAGTATATCAGCTTTTTTTGAAAGATCAAATATTTGATTTTGTTTGAAGTAGTGAAGGCTTTGGTGTAAAATTGTGAGTTCAAAATGTGGCATTTATTATAGTATTATGTGTTTTTATGGAGGAAAATTGAATATACATAAGTGCTAATGAGTGTCCTGATTTCCTATAAAGAGTAATTTTTTCCCCACTTAATAATGAGAAAGACAGAAGGGAGAGGATGATAAACTCTGCCAGATGGACTTATGAAGTGACTACACTGAGAGAACAATAAAACATGACATTTTTGAAGTACGTTTGCAATTCTTCCAATGTTCCCCGACTGATCATTTTGCTTCTCAGGAGAGAAGTTAGTGGTAATTAAATTATGTATACATAAAGTGTGTTTGTATTTTTGAGTGAAATTCTAAATGATGTACTCACCATTTGTGAAATTGTTCTCATATTTAAGTAAATATTAATCTTTGGAACTGGCTAAATAAGCTTGGAATACTCAGCTGTTTTTTCTTTTTTTTTTTTAGGTTTTTTGAGGCAGGGTCTCACTTTGTAGTTCAGGCTGGCCCTGAGCTCAGTCTCGAACTCACATCACAGCAATTCTCCTGCCTCTGCCTCCCGAGTGCTGGGATTATAGGCGTGAGCCACCATGCCCAGCACTGTGGTATGTGGTACTGGTTGTTGCTGGGGTGAGTCTCCACGCCCAGTATTGTTATGTGGTTACCGGGGATTAAACCCAGGCTCTTGCACTTGCAAGACAGGCGCCGGAACCACTGAACCATATCCTCGGTCCACTCAGCTGTTTTTTCTTATTTCTCCTGAAGGGGAAATATTTCATATATATATATACACACACACACACACACACACGACAAAAAGAAACTCTGTCCCTTCTGTGTCTCTGTCCCTTTGTTTCTGTCTCTCTCCGTCTCTCTCTCATTTGTGGACAGTGTTTCTTGGTTTCTGTGGATTACTAAATTTGAATGATGGTACAAGCAGTTAGCTTCATGAGGTTGACAGTGTTATAGAAAAAAGTATAATATAGGATACTGCGGGAACAGTCAGATCCAATAATCAATTTTCTTTGAGGAAAATACTTGTTTTTGACATGAGGAGTTTAAGAAGGAAAAACAGTTAAAGTGGAAGGAAGTGGATATACCCAGAGATAGCAGAAGATTGCAGGACCCGCAGTAAATGGGTAACTAGACAGAAAGTTGGTTTTTTTTTTTTTTTCCTGAATATTCCAACATGTGCAAGATATTTTCTGAGAAATAACAAGGTATTTTGACTACTTTTTCTGAGTGGGCCCATTTGTGGTTAATGTTATTACATCCTTTGAATGGTCCATTGTTGTAACATAGTCTTCTGTTTTTATTACAAATGATTTCCTGATGTTTAACCTAACTTTCCTTTACCAAATTAAGCTATAATTCCTAGCTGGTATAATTACAAACATACTGAAGAGCCATTCATGGTTTTGCTTTTCCGCAGATCTAAAACTTATTTGGTATATATGAACTTCTTATTTTTTTAAGAGAAGATATATGCAAAATGAATATATAATAAGTTAGAAAAGTTGAAGCATTTATAATACATAAAAAAGACAAACATTTTTTAAAAGAACAAATTTTCTTAT